>JAJOOR010004256.1:0-86542 GCA_036250505.1 Solanum acaule
GTAGACCCTCGAAAAAGGCTTCACTTGGAAATTTCGGATTTTGATACGGTTGCTCTAAAATTTGGGTTAGACCCATTCCCCACTCAATTTGACCCCCTAAACAAGAATATGAAGTCGGATTTTCGAAAAACGAAACGGATTTTTTTTATGTATAGCTAAAGAAGTTTTCGGTAACTTCCGAAGCACATTTTAAAGAACTTTTTGGGTCATTTCAGTGGTGCTGACAACCCTATTCGTCAATGTTGTACAACCACCGGATTCTTCTCGTGCTGCTGGGAAACACCACTGCTCCGACCGTACTTCTAATGATGCTGAGGTTCAGAGATTAAGGAAGAAGGAGCGGCAACAGTTGGCGAAGGCCAAGAGGGCATCGTTACTTGATGAGGAGAGGAGACAGCAGTGGGCCCGAGAGATAGGTGTTGGCCCATCTCACAGTATGAGCATTACTGAGGGTGCTGGGATTTTTGATGCGGGCGCTACTGATGGCGTCCCAAGTATTTATCCAGGGGGCTCTTGGAAACCGAACCCACCTGTTTCTTGAGAGGTCTTCGGCTCATTTGCGCCACAGGTTTGCTTCACCTTCACCCTACGCTTTATTTTTGCTTTTTGTTCATTGAGGGCAATTGCACCTTATTTTGTTGGGGGTGGGGTAAATGGATTGGAGTGTTAGGGTGAATTGTGAGTAACCCAACTCATAATCCTCCTTTGGGATTTTCTTGCCTGTGTTCTTTTCTCCCAAAGGACTAGTTTTAATTTCCATTGAACTGACATGTTTAAGAATGTATGTTTAGAAGTAAGTAGAAGAATGAAATCATGATGGCATAAAAAGCATGAAAAGTTGATATCCGTCCAAAAATGTTTGAAAAGTGCTAGATCTATAGTCTTGATGAGTTGAATGTGTTGGATCTTGATATGACATGATAAAGAATGGATTTGACCTCATGACATAAGCTAAAACTTGAACTAGGTAATCTGATAATCCGATAATGAAACAATGTGCCAAGTGTGAGTGAGAAACGTTTGAATGTTCAGACATTATTGTGCCAATCTAGAACTTGCCCCGTTGGTCATGCTAAGATAATCTAGGCTAGAAGTTAGGAAATGATCATAGGCCCTTGTTCAAATAAGTCCACTATTGCCTAAAATGATACAACCAAATGAAATAAATGTTCCCTTTGATCCAAATGTTTGAGCCTAATGTTGACCAGTTCTTTCAATACACCGAAATTCACCTTCCCTAAAATAATTGTCTTGGCCCTCGTCCCTCCTTGGACTTGTGCACCTTGACTTAGGCCAAAATCCTACGTGTAACGCCCCAAGACTACCCCCTAGACGTTACACGACGTACTTGACCTCAAAGGGGTCTCGTACAAGCCTCTTAGCATTCATAACATTCGATACATAAAAATAGTGCAGAATTTAAAAATTTTCTTTTATAAATTCAACAACAAGAGACATCAAAAGCAAGAGGAAGTCTATTGTCTCACATGGCTATCTAAACAACATTCTTGAAACAAAATAGGGTCACGACCCTTTACAATCGAAGTCTTAACAATTGTCTAATACATGAAAGGAAAGGAAACATCAACTACTTGTCCTTGATCTATAAGGACATACCACTTAGCCTTGGAGAACTAAAATCCAAGCTTCACTAGATCAAATTACTCAATTTCCAGAACCTACACTTGTAGTAAAACATGAAGAAGAATATGGGTTAGCACAAAAACATGCTTAAAACATACATTTTGTTTAGAAGTCATGATATATGCCATTTTGATTAAACTTCATGAACATAATCGTAAGAGGCATAATATTCAACCATAACAAACATACAAATCATTTAACCACATTAGAACATAATCAGATATAAACCATTACCTTCACATTAAACCTTAACCCCAAGTAACCATCAAGCTATAATCTGTGCAATGTTTGGATAGCGTCCCATAATACCATCCACACCAAAGTACCACCTTAAGGTTACCAAAAGTGAACTTACAATTCAACCTTTCCATCCTTACATAATACTCATACATTAAAGACATAAACACTTCATAAGTCATATTAACATATAATGACCATCACCTAAAACAACTCTAAGTCATACTTGTGCAATGTGCAAGTAGCATCCCATACTACTACCCACACTAACTACTCCTTGGAGTCACCATAGGCAAGGCACATTCATACAACATAAGTCATAACAAGGAAGTAATTCATAATACAATCAAGGTATATCTTGCATCATCTCATTCAAGCATAAGTCACATTCTTCATTAGCTTCATTTCATTAGGAGCACCTTCATTCATCTAGACATTAGATCAACATTATTCATTAACATCATCATAAGAGCACATTCATTACACTTAATCATTATAAAGGAACACACCACAACCTCTCTCAAAGCCTACTTGTGCAATGCATAGATGGCGTCCCATACCACTACCCACACTAGGTAGTGCATTCTTAAGAAGCCATAGTTCATTAACATTCTTTGTGGGGGAATTCTTTAACCGACATAGACCATGTGAGCAATTCATGGAATCCTAGTGTCACCCTCACCGGATAAGTGATTCCTACTTGCCTAAGGTCGGACCATTGTTTTTAGCTTAAGTGGATCCACTAGCTAGACCTATGTGGGCACATAGTTATGGGATAAGGAGATTGCTACGAGCTACCCCGCCTCAACTCACGGATGAGCATCCATCTCAAGAGATTGTTACTAGATACCCCATCTCAACTCCCGGATGAGCATCCATCTCAATTCACATCCTCTCAGTGCTTAGCATTATTCCCCTCGGAGTACTTAACATTCATTACATTAGTCATCGTTATGGGATAAGAGATTGTTACTAGATACTCCGCCTCAACTCTAGGATGAGCATCCATCTCAAACCCTACATTCATTCATGAGATAACTCATAGATTCAAAGATGAAAATAGTCTTTTAACTAAGAATCCCATATTGTGAAAAAGTTCTTTCACAACATGTCATTATCATTCATTAGAGTATAATTGAGAATAGACTTTCAATCAACCCATCATCATTAACATAATCATAGAAACTTCATTCATTAGTTATTCAGGAGTGTGTGTATGTGAGAATAACCTTTCACATAGTTCATCATCATTCATAAGTGTTAATAGAGAAATAACATTCAATCATAACACAATTACATTCTAAACATGATCACATTAACTTCATTAGATTCACATTCATATACAAGATATCATGATAATAACTCAATTCCTTATACTATGCCTTCAAGGACATGAATTCCAAATCGTCAACAAACCAACAATTTACTATAATAAAGGCATGTATAATCATACAATTCAATAACCCAAAGAAATTTCGAAATATTCCATTCATAAGCTTTCATAATCATCAAACCCACTTCATAAAGGCACAAATTAGGAAATTGAGAGAATTCATGGGTTCATATAGTATTTTCATCATAAATCATAAATTAAACACTAATACAATCATAACATGTCATTAATAACCATTTGAAAACGTTTGGTGGAAGAACCCATGAAATTGAGTAAAACCCTAGGTTTTTGATAACTTGTAATCACCTTGGAATTGTCTTCTTGAATGAAAAGTTAAACAAGGATGAAGACTACCATACCTTGCTATTGATTCCCCATGAAATTTGAGGAAGAAACACCTTGAATCCACAAACCCTAGCTTCAATGGCTCCCTTCTTCTTCCTTGAGTTTAGAGAGAGAATTTTTAAAAGGAGGAACTCTTTGTTTTGATTTGGGGAAATAAGGAGTAAATGACTTGTTTTAGGACTTAAAGCTGTTTATACTAGGTATTTATAACCTTTAAAAACAACCCCATTAGGTAATTAGTAAAATATGAAATTACTACTTAACTAGGTTGTCCCATCCAGGGACCACGCCCTAGTTCACGACTCGTGAAGGGGGACCCGGCCTGTGGTCCTCTAGGCAGTAGCCTCCTTTAACTTGCCAAGCCTTCATGAGGCCAAGTCATGATAACGATACCTCCCACGATCCGTGGTCAAGAGCACGAGTCGTGGTGAGGTCGTGGTCTTGAGTTAGGCTTTGAGAAGGCAAGGCCTTGAAGCCTAGATACCAAGTGACCTTCATGATTACTTCTACGGACTGTCAAGGGCACTACGACTCGTGGTAGTGCCCGTGGTATTGATGCAGTAGCTACCTCAACTGGGCTCAACTCCCTTGGCTCTAAGGGGTCTTCACGGACCACTTCACGGACCGTGGTCATGACCATTAGTTGTGAACCTTGGCAGTGCTTGGTTAAGGGTTGGGTAGTCTTGGTCGTTGGCTAGGCTTTGCCCCCTTGCCTTGGAATATGCCCTTGCAACCCTCAATACAAACCTAAAAAGGCCTTTCAACTACGCAATCTAACACGTATCTTAACGTTGACCCTCACGATTGGCTCTAGTTCATCCTACCATTTTCCGAGTCGTCAGATTATCCCCCCCTTTGGAACATTCATCCTCGAATGACACTTTAAACAGATTAAGGGATATCAACTCAAGACTAGTAGCCCATCATGCATGCAACATCATAAACAATGCACAAAATCATAGGAGGAAATTTCAACTCCACATCAATAAGCTCAATGCAACACAAGAAAGTAGGAACTACATCTACAACCTCATTATGCACAAAAACATCAACATTTCTCATTTCGTTGGAGGAATTTCCTTCTCCAACTCACATCATGCTCACCCTAACATCATTAAGCACATTATGCAACTCTTTATAAAAGCACATTTAGGCATGGTCAACAATCAACCTTATGAAGTATATAGACAACTCATAGTAGATGCACATCAACATGAGGAACACAATTTATAAAAACTCAGTTTCTCATATAAACATAAACTCATTAAGAACATGCATAACATAAGGAGACCATGGAGACACATATTCACACATGATTCCAAAATATGAAACAAGTTACAAGGAACTCTTGGTCTCAAGTTTGAATAAGAATAGAAGGAAAGAGATAATGATTTCACAACTCTCAACAACCTTACTATTCAATTTACTATCTCCCACTTAGGAGTAAACCCAACTAAGGCTAACATGAAAAACAACATAAGAACCTCAATACAACATTCACAACCAAAAGGAACTATCATTTACCAGTACCTTCATCCGGATAGCTCCTTTGCCCTTGTTAGCTTGAAGAGTATAAAAACGGTTCCACTTTGGAACATCAAGATCAAGGCCTTTAAGAGAAGCTTTTTTGGTCTCTCTCCCTTTTGTCGAGAGTGTTGGGAAATCTCTCATCTTATGACCCTTCTTTCCACACCGAAAGCACCCATTCGTGCCGGCAAGACACTCACCCAAATGTTGCTTCCCACACTTGGCATACCTAGATCTTTCGAAAGAAGAACCACTTCCCTTCCCTCCTTGAGATTTAGGGTTATACACCCTATCATTGTTGACCATTTGGGAATCTTGGTTGGAGAACCTCTTCTTGGACCTTGGTTGACTTTGTTCATCGGACCTAGAGCTCTTCATCTCTCTATTCTTCCTCTCAAGTTTGGATGCCTCAATAGATTGAGCATACACAATGAGTCTAGAAATGTTCATATCATCATGAAGCATTTCCGAACAACACTCTTTCTTAACAAGGTCGGATACATCGGTCACAAACCTACTTATTTTATCTCTAGGGTTGGACACTAAAGATGAAGCATACTTAGACAATAGGGT
This sequence comes from Solanum acaule, assembly GCA_036250505.1. Taxonomy (NCBI): domain Eukaryota; kingdom Viridiplantae; phylum Streptophyta; class Magnoliopsida; order Solanales; family Solanaceae; genus Solanum; species Solanum acaule. Next base: position 5,720 of record JAJOOR010004256.1, read on the forward strand.
AAACTTCAAGGAATACTCCTCCACACTCATGCTACCTTGCTTGAGGTTGATAAATTCCTCCATCTTAACCTCCCTCTTCTCACGGGGAAAGTACCTACCAAGGAAAGCTCTCTCAAAATCCTCCCATTCTATATGACCCGCTTCTATATCCCTATTGCTTTTCCATTGATTGAACCAAATTTGGGCAACATCCTTCAATTGATACGAAGACAATTCCACTTTTTCTCTAGAAGTCACCCCTATAGCACTTATTATCTTATACACCTCATCCAAAAACTCTTGGGGATCCTCTCCCATCTTAGATCCTAGAAACACCGGAGGATTCATCGTCACAAATTCCCTCAACCTTGAAGCCATAGTGCTCTCAATATCATTCACTCTAGGCCCCACATCTCTATTAACTTGGGCTGTCATAGCTTGGGCTAAGGTTAGAAAAGCTGACCTAATCTCTTCATTAGTCATGGTTGGAGCATCAAATGGAACTTGGTTGTCTTGAGGAACTTGGTCACCTTGAGGATCTTAGGGGGGAACTCCCTCATTCACATTCTCATCTTCCACTCTTCTTGCGGGCATCCTTCTTGTATTCATATCCTATAAACACAAGAGAAGAATTAGGAAAATTACACTTATAAAGCTAAACTCTAAGGCACAACTTCAAGAATAATGAAAGAAGTGTAGCTTCCTAACGTCCTATAGCCTCTCGCTCATAGATGTGTCACGACTCACACCGATGAAAAAGACTCTACTAGACGTGACTTGTGAGACGTCAATCCTAAAAACCATTAATAAAATCTTTTGCTCTGATACTAAGTTTGTAACGCCCCGAGACTAACCCCTAGACGTTACATGGTGTACTTGACCCCGAAGGGGTCTCGTACAAGCCTCTTAGCATTCATAACATTCGATACATAGAAATAGTACGGAATTTAAAACTTTTCTTTTATAAATTCAACAACAAAAGACATCAAAAGCAAACGGAAGTCTATTGTCTCACATGGCCATCTAAACAATATACTTGAAACAAAATAGGGTCACGTCCCTTTACAATCGAAGTCTAAACAATTGTCTAATACATGAAAGGAAAGGAAACATCAACTACTTGTCCTCGATCTATGAGGACATACCACTTAGCCTTGTGGAACTCAAATCCAAGCTTCACTAGATCAAACTACTCAATTGCCGGAACCTACACTTGTAGTAAAACATGAAGAAGAATATGGGTTAGCACAATTAAGTACTAAGTATGATAGCCATGCAAAAATATGCTTAAAACATACATTTTGTTTGAAAGTCATGATATATGCCATTTTGATAAAACTTCATGAACATAAGAGTAAGAGGCATAATATTCAACCATAACCAACATACAAGTCATTTAAGCACATTAGAACATAATCACATATAAACCATTACCTTCACATTAAACCTTCACCTCAAGTAACCCTCAAGCTATACTTTGTGCAATGTATGGATAACGTCCCATACCACCATCCACACTAAAGTACCACCTTAAGGTCACTAAAAGTGAACTTACCATTCAACCTTTCCATCCTTACACAATACTCATACATAAGAGACATAAACACTTCATAAGTCATATTAACATATAAGGACCATCACCTAAAACAACTATAAGTTATACTTGTGCAATGTGCAAGTAGCATCCCATACTACTACCCACACTAAGTACTCCTTGAAGCCACCATTGGCAAGGCACATTCATACACCATAAGTCATAACAAGGAAGTAATTCATAATACAATCAAAGTATAGCATGCATCATCTCATTCAACCATAAGTCACATTCTTCATTAGCTTTATTTCATTAGGAGAACCTTCATTCATTTAGACATTAGATCAACATTCTTCATTAACATCATCATAAGAGCACATTCATTACACTTAATCATTATAAAGGAACACACCACAACCTCTCTCAAAGCCTACTTGTGCAATGCATAGATGGCGTCCCATACCACCACGCACACTAAGTAGTGCATTTTTAATAAGCCATACTTCATTAACATTCTTTGTGTGGGTAGGCCTTAACCGACATAGACCATGTGATTAATTCATGGAATCTCGGTGTCACCCTCACTGGATAAAGGATTCCTACTTGCCTAAGGTAGGACCATTGTTTTTCACTTAAGTGGATCCACTAGCTAGACCTATGTGGGCACATAGTTATGGGATAGGGAGATTGCTACGAGATACCCCGCCTCAACTCACAGATGAGCATCCATCTCAACAGATTGTTACAAGATACCCCACCTCAACTCCCGGATGAGCATCCATCTAAATTCATATCCTCTCAGTGCTTAGCATTATTCCCCACAGAGTACTTAACATTAATTACATTTGTCATCATTTATGGGATAAAAGATTGTTACTAGATACTCCGCCTCAACTCCCGAATGAGCATCCATCTCAAACCCAACATTCATTAGATATCTCATAGATTCAAAGATGAGAATAGCCTTTTAACTAAGAATCCGATATTGTGAGAAAGTCCTTTCACAACATGTCATTAGCATTCATTAGAGTACAATTGAGAATAACCTTTCAATCAACCCATCATCATTAACATAATCATAAAAACTTCATTCATTAGTTATTCAGGAGTGTGTGTATGTGAGAATAACCTTTCACATAGTTAATCATCATTCATAAGTGTTAATAGAGAAATAACATTCAATCATAACACAATTACATTCTAAACATGATCACATTAACTTCATTGGATTCACATTCATATACAAAATATCATGATAATAACTCAATTCCTCATGCTATACCTTCAAGGCCATTAATCCCAAATCATCAAAAAACCCACAATTTACTATAATAAAGGCATGCATAATGATACAATTCTATAACCCAAAGCAATTTAGACATATTCCATTCATAAGCTTTCATAATCATCAAACCCACTTCATAAAGGCACAATTTAGGTAATTGAGAGAATTCATGGGTTCATATAGTATTTTCATCATAAATCATCAATTAAACACTAATATAATCATAACATGTCATTAATAACCATTTGAAAATGTTTGGGGGAAGAACCCATGAGATTGAGTAAAACCTTAGGTTTTTTATAACTTGAAATCATCTTGGAATTGGCTCCTTGAATGAAAAGTTAAATAAGGATGAGGACTACCATACCTTGCTATTGATTCCCCACAAAATTTGAGGAAGAAACACCTTGAATCCACAAACCCTAGCTACAATGACTCCCATCTTCATCCTTGAGTTTAGAGAGAGAGTTTTTGAAAGGAGGAGCTCTTTGTTTTGATTTGGGGAAATAAAGAGTAAATTACTTGTTTTAGGACTTAAAGCTATATATACTAGTTATATATAACCTTTAAAAACAACCCCATTAACTAATTAGTAAAATAGGAAATTACTAAAAAGGCCCTTAACTAGTTTGTCCCATCCAAGGACCACGCCCTAGTTCACGACTTGTGAAGGGGGACCACGGCCTGTGGTGGTGCCCGTGGTCCTTTAGGCAGTAGCCTCCTTCAACTTTCCAAGCCCTAATGAGGCCAAGTCATGACCACGAGATCTCCCATGATCTGTTGTCAAGACCACGAGTCGTGGTGAAGGTTGTGCTCTTGACTTAGGCTTTGTGAAGGGAAGGCCTAGGCAAGGCCTTGAAGCCTAGACACCAAGTGATTGTCACGATTACTTCTATGGGCCGTCAAGGGCACCACGACTCGTGGTGGTGCCCGTGGTCTTGAGGCAGTAGCTACCTCAACTAGGAACAACTCCCTTGGCTCTAAGGGGTCTTCACTAATCAATTCACGGACCGTGGTGATGACCACTGGTCGTGAACCTTGGCAGTGCTTGATCATGGGTTGGGCAGCCTTGGCCTTTGGCTAGGCTTTTCCCCCCTTTCCTTGGCACATGCCCTTGCAACCCCCAATACAAACCTAAAAAGGTCTTTCAACTATGGAGTCTAACACCTACCTTGACGTTGACCCTCACGATTAGGCTCTAGTTCATCCTAACATTTTCCGAATCGTTACACTAAGTTGAGGGTGGCTAATTCAAAAAGTTACCTTGATCTTGGCCCTGGTCCGACATCGGATATTGTGCATCTCAAATCATGCAAAATACATAAGTTGATGGTGGCTATGAAAAAGGGAACCAAAAGTAAAAAGGGTATGAAAAATCTTTCGTGTTTAAGAGAGAAAAAGATGTGACTTTGTGCAAAAGAAGCAAAACGAGGAATAACAAAAGTGCTGAAAGAAATAGAGAAAAATAAAGTGAAATAAACAGAATAAAGTTAAAAATAAGAGTTTTAAAGTCAAAAGTCATATCTGTGTGAAAAAGAATCAACGGAAAGAAAAGAAAATAAAAAGATGTCAAGAATTGATTGAGAAAAGAGGTAAAAAGCCAATGTAATGTCAAGGAGGGAAGAAAGTGACTAAAAAGTACCCAAATATATCCTACCTGACCCTCAGCCGTCCTATAGTGATCCTAGTTACTAGTTTGGAGAGTCTATGCAGTGAAAATAAGGGCAAGCCTATGGTATTAAGCACTAACTATACTTGAAGTCACTTCTGAGCATGAGTGTTGAATGAATCCTAAAACTCTAAATTCATATCTATTGGTGAAAAAGGATTTTGTTTGAAGTGAGGGCACTAGTTGCATTGTTGGAGAGTTGGTACCTTAGTGATTGTGAAAAGTGTATGTTGTGGTGTCTATTGATCAATCTATGTCATATCTTGATCCGCATGAGTTAGTTTGTTAAGTCTAGATGAAAACGTTTGCACTAAGTGAGGGAATAGATAGCCATATGATTGCTTGAGTTTGTATGTTTTCTTTTACACAAGTGTCGTTTAGAGTTTTAGTGTGTCACTTGAGGACAAACACCGAGTTTAAGTTGAGGGTGTTGATATACCGTGATTTTATGATATTTTTGATACATTTCACTTAGAAGTTATGTCTGTCTAGGGCTATATTGTATTAGAAATAATGTTTTATGTGTTATGTGTGCAGGAAATAGGCTTGGATACGGTTTATTGAGATGAAAGCTGAAATTATGCAGAAGGAGCCAACAACGGACGTGATCCACAGACCGTAGTCCCTTTGACGGATCGTCGATAGTAGGCGTAGATGGAGCATCAGGGAATTATGACTAAATGTGGAACTACGAAGCGACTGACGGACCATAGGTCGACCTACGGGCCGTCTTGCACATTCGTGATTGATGAACTGGGAGTTGAAGTTCCAGTACCTGATGAAAAATCCTATGGAACCACGGAAGGTGACCTACGGACCGTAGGTTGAGTCGTCGAATGAAGTCGGGTCCCAGAAGTTTATTTCCTTATTTCATTTCCTTTTTAGTTAGGACTTGTTTTTCTATAAATAGGAGTTATAAAGCTCATTCTTCTTAGGTTAGACAATAATATAAACTTTTGGTTTTTGTGATTTGGGAATTAGCTTGCAAACTTTAGCAACTTGATTTTCGGAATTCGTTTTATGAGATTTCGACTTTGGATTTCAATTGGAGATTTCGGATTTCTTCTACTCTAATACTAAGTTCATGAATTCTTTTTATCAAAATATGAATTGTGTTCTTTCAAGCTTGAGTAACTAAATCCACAACTAGGGTTGTGGGAACAATGATCAATTAACAACGTATGAATAATAATTAAGTAATTCTTGAATAGTGTTTATGCATGTATTGGTAATTTATTCGATTAGAAGTCTTTTAACAGTTTCAAACGTTAGAACTCGCCTCGTTCCTACTTGCCGGACCAAGGAGGTAATGAATGAGAAAATAATTAACAACAAAGATTTAGTGAATGCTATCTAATAGTCTAATGTCAGTTGGTGCGAGGGTGAAAACTAAGCCATACATTGATGTGATATCTAATCTGAGGTAAAGGTAAGAGTTAGTAAAGTATACACTCGTAGCTGGACCAAGGTGCGTAGTGAAATTCCCTATTTGGAGGACCAATCACTTAGGGATACCTAACTTACCAACTTTGCATGTAAAACACTAGGTCAAGACTACGATGCTAAGCGACAGGTTATTATAGATCCTAGCACTACTAAAGCAGCTAAAATACTTACGAGGTGCAAAAATTCTGAAAATACTAAGTACGTGTTATTTTGCGAAAATCGAGAGTGAGAGAATATGAAAAAGGTTGAAAGTTTAGACCCGTGATTTTATAAAATCTGTCCAGATCTAATCCATTCGGCGACATTAGTTGGATTTTCTTCGCTACTCAGTGATCCGCCAAGTGTTCATCTATCTCGCCGAGTTTTATAGGACTCTCAATCAAAGTGAGGATCAAAACGGCAGTGTTAGTAGCAGTCGCCGATCTAGTCGGTGATTCACCGGTTGGACTTGTGTACTTCATCTTGTACTTTTTCACAAACCTTTCATGCCCAATCCTACAAAATGAAAACACCTTTACTTAAAAAAAATACCAAAATTAAAGTAGTTAAGGGCTTTGGGTTGCCTCCTAAACATCGCCTTAGTTAACGTCGTGGCACGACACGGGTTAGCATCTAAATTCCACTTTTAGGGTTAACCAAAACATTGTTTAGCAACCCCTTGCCTTGTGTTTGATGGATGTGAGGCATTACATGACCCAATAGAGTTTCAATTAGCTGGATAGATCTAGAGTGAGAACTGCTCATCTGGTGTAGCACTTCTACATTTTCCTTAATCTTCTCTAGCACTCTATTTTGCTCATTTAACTTTTGAAGAATGGTTAATGACATATCTTTGATATGTTTACTTTCAACCCCCATAGATCTTCCCTGCTCAATAGGTGAACCGCATTTGCGCTTTTCTTTGGACATCACCTCCAGCTCCTCGACCTTCTGGGTCAAGTTATCCATCTGACCTAGTGAAATGATCAATTGCTGGTCTTTCTCAATATCCTTATTGGTTTTAGCCACAAGGTCAAGGAATTTGGCTGTGGTTTCATAAGAATATTTCTCACGACCACTTGGCATGAGTCAGTCGATTATCCCTCCGTTTCTGTGATTCAGACTCCTATAGAAGCATTCCAGTAGAACTAAATCAGGGATTTCATTAGTTGGGCATTGTATCAATAGTGTTTTAAACCTCAGCCATGATTCATGCAAAGGTTCTCCTTCAAGATGCTTAAAGTTCAAGATGTGATCCTTGAATCTCATCATTTCTTCTGGGAGGTGCTCCATTGGTCGACCATCACTATCATGTATACTCATTATCCTATCTCAACACACAAACAGCTAGACAAAACTAATGATTAAGTAAGTAGATTACAACTAAGAAGAACAAAAATTCGACTAATCTAAAAATTCTAAAATTACACCATTCCCCGGAAGCGACGTCATTTTGATGCTTATCGTGACCAATGACACTAACCTACGGTATGAGTGTCTACGATCGTCGACAGTATAGCATCCCAACTAAAGGTTGGGGTCGTGTACCAAGGGAGTGGTTTTGAGTATTGATAGAAAAATAAAATTTAGCGCTAACTAATTGTAGCTAAAGACATTAATGATTAAAAACATAGTAAATTAAAGGGGGTGACACAAAAGTGTCAAATATCGATTTGGAGGTTTTGTCACAAGTAGTAAAAATAGCAAAAATTAACAAGAAAATCAAGTATGGGGAAATGTTCTTAAGGTGTGACCGCAATACAAGTTGAGATAAATCGTTGGGTACATACTTTCAATAGGAAATTTGCAAGATAATTGTGACTAGGATAAGCTTTAGATGGAAATAAGTTCCCTCTCGGGAAATTTACCCCATTTCAAATAGGTTCCTCTCGAACACCCATTTGCTGTATGAAGACCAGCCTACGCCTTACCCCGCTCACTCTCTGAAGTTGAGTGTTAGGATATGGAACTAGGGCTCACCCTCTCAGGCTGAACCTCATGTCGACCCACTCCTTAGGCCATCAGTCTAGTGGTCTTGGTTTCGCAACCTCCCTCTCGGGCAAACCGAAAACACATGGGTGGTTTTGTATTTGCAACTACAAACCCATTAAATTAAACCACAACCACTAGGTGAAATCACCATTAAAATACATCTATCCTATCAACAAGCAAGACCCAACAACAATATCAACACATATTTGCTAAATCACACCCCCAAGAATGGGTGTTTTAGCCACACATCAAGAAATAAGAAAATACAACTAAAATGATACTAGAATCAAATGGGTATAAGAAATTAAACCTTGATTTAATCAAAGGAAGAAGAATGGAGAAGACCCACTTCCAACTTGGGGAAGATGAAATCCTTCTCTCTTCAAGTCACCCACAAAACCCTCTCCAAACTTGAGAGAAAAATATCTAAAAACGTACTATTCTATTATGAAAATAATATAAATGATCGACTCTCTAAAATTAATAACAAGTTCAGTATTTATAGATTTCAGAAAATAACACTGGCTGATCTTTCGGCGAAGTTAGTCGATATCGCCGAATGACTTCGGTGACTCACCCTTTGTCTGTCTCATCGTCATTTTGTGCTTGCATTCAACATCTTCACGTTCTGGACCATTGGGCGGTATAGTACTGTTTGCGGAACTATTCGGCGAAGCATCGAGTGCTCCTTTCATCGCTTTTTTGATCCGTCTCTTTCAGGGCTTCACGTACTGGAACAAAGGGCAGAGTAAATCCCTTCGGCGAATTGCCAAGTGTGCTTGGCGATCCTCGGGCTTCAGCTTCTTCGTTCTTTTCAGCCTTTTTGTTCCTTTTTGCTCCTAAGTGTGCATGCTTTCACTAAAACTTCAAATACCTGAAACTTAAGAATTTTCATCAGATATTTAGACAAAATAAGCATTCAAGGACACTATTCTTATCAAAATAAAGCCCTAAATGAGTCCAATTTGTGGACTCATCACCTTTACACTCAGCCCCGTTACAAGCCTTGAAAAAACCTTTTTGATCTTGATTGAGCTGAAACAAGTGTTGATTAGAAAATAAGGGCAAACCTATGGGTGAAGTCATCCACGTGTTCATCTTTGTGAGTGTGAGTGTTGATTGTGATTTCGGAGCTATAAATTGTTGAACCATTGCGTGTGAATATGGAATCATCCTTTGTGTGAGGGCATTTGAGTACCTTTGTTGAGCTTGAACTTGCATTTGAAGCAAGCATTGTGAACTTGAGAATCTTTCATTACAGTGAGCCACAACTTGAATCTTTGAGTGCACAACTGATCCTTGCATGAGTAAGTTGAATCTTTTTGTATGCATTCATGATTGAGTCTTGTGTAGCACTGTTTGAGACATCCTTTTTGAACTGTTGAACTTGAGTTTTACTTGAGGACAAGCAAAAGTTTAAGTTCGGGGTGTTGATGAGTCCACCATTTGGACTCATTTAGGGCTTTATTTGGATAGATTTTGTGTCCTTAAATGCTTGTTTTGTGCCAAGAACGAAGCATGGACACTATTGTGCAAAAAGGAACAAAGCAGCTGAAAGAACGAAGAAAAAAAGGTCTGGTGAATGCCGAGTCCATTGTGCGAGTCGTCGAATGGCCACTATCTCGCCTAAAGTTTCAGTGTGCTAAGCCCTGAAGGAGAAAATCAATTTGGTGAGAGAAATGAACAGTCGGCGTGTCGCCGAATGGTTACGTGATGCAGTGTTGGATGGTCCAAAGTTAGAGAACTTGAGGATGCTAAAGGCCAAAGCAGAAAGACGATGAATTTCAACAAAGGGCGGATCACCGAGTTGATCGGTGAGCCCGACTTACTGCGCCGAATGGTTCTTCGCAGCATATTTTTGACGACTATAAATACATATTCAAACATTATGTTTGGTATCAAATTTTATTCTGAACATTCATGAGAGTAATTTTTGAGTTTGAACTATGAGTTTTTGAGACAACTTTTCCTTAGCTTTAAAGAATTGAAGTTTTCCATTTTTGAGAAATTGGAAGTGGGTCTTTGAGATTCTTCAATTTGGACCTTTGTAAAGAGGAAATTAATCTTACTTAGTTGATGAAAACACAATTTGGTAACGATTTCTATCTTTTTATGATGTCTTGCTAAAACCCCAATTCTTGGGGTGTGATTATGTGATATGGATTGATTTAGCTTGTGGGTATTGCTAATTGCTAGATTAAATGCTGTTTAGAAGTGATTTCATTCAGTAATTGTGGTTTAATTTAACGGGTTGTATACAATTCTACCTTAGGCGTTTTTGGCTTGCTCGAGAAATAGGTTTCAAAACCAAGATTACTGAATTGATGGTCTGTGGGTATTGGGTTGTCATGGGTTCAGCTTGAGACAGTGAATCCTAAACTCTTTTCCACACATTCAGCTCGAGAGAGTGAATGGACTAAAGCGAAGGATGTTCTTATTTGCTTGCTTTGTGGTGTTCGAGAGAAACCAACTTGATTCGGGGTAAATTGTTCGAGAGAAAGTTCATCCCCACTAAAGTCTAGCTTAGTTACTGATTTAGAGCTATTTACTAACAGTTGGAATCACCGATTTGTCTATATTAGCCTATAATCCAATCACATCCCAAGAACCCGTCCCATTACTTGTTAATTCGTGTTATATGCTGTTGTTGTAGCTCATAGTTAAAACGAAAACCCCTTTATTGGACATTCGTGTCACCCCTTAATTTGAATTATGTTTTTACTCGTAAATGTCTATTCCTATGGCTGATTAGAACATATTCGTACTTTACTTTTGAATCTTAAACACGTACCACTCCCTGTGGGATTCGACCCCAACTCATTTAGTTAGGTTATTAAACTGACTAGCGATCGTTTACACTTAGAATTGGATGCAGTGTCTTTGAGACGTTAATCAGTGGCTCATGGTACTCTTTCCTTAGTAGACTTAGTTATTTTTTGTACCTATCAGGCTTATGGGGGGCTGTTCGAGTTTTATTTAAATTTGTGCATGAGTGTACCTTCTTGGGTTTTGGGGTCAACTTAAATTTAGTTTAGGTGTACTTAGATTTACTTTCGGTATGCTCGTGTGCTTTCTTTTTTATACCTGCTTTGACATATGTGTCCCTCTAGATTCTATCTTTTCAGATTATTCTTACCTTTCCTGCTCAGTCAGCCTATGATGCCTACTGAGTACCTTTGTGTTTTGTACTTATGCTATACTCTACGTTTTTCGTTATGTATGTCCTAGTACCAGCTACCGATGGTGATCTTTAGTGCCATCTTTTACATTTTGGGGATATTGGAGATGAGGTGTAGTACTTGGCGCCCTGGATCAGCCTGTCTCCTTCTATACTCATGTTAGCTAGTCTTTTGCCTTTTAGACGGCTTGTTGTTGTCAACTTTTGGGACGTGTATTTATTCATATTAGATAGCTTCGTACTCGAGACATCCATGTTCTTGGAGGGTTTCTATTGTATATGGTTTTTGCTTTGCTTCCGTTGCCATCTTTTGTTATTGTTAATGTTATTTGCTAGTTAGTTCTACCCTGGCACCATTACTTGTGGTTTTGGGTAAGGGTTGGTTTACCTACAGGCGGGTTATAGTAGGTGCCATCATGACCGGAAAGTCGAGTCGTGACATCACATTTCATGTTAAGTTTAGAATATAGTTGTTCAATTTTAATTAAATAAATATACATATCAAAGTAAATAATTTATATTTGTTAGTTTGGTGTGAATACACTTAAAAAGAATTTCACTAAAAGCAACTATCAGTCAAACTATAATTGTAGTTAAAATTGTTAGTTTGACTGTCATTATGTTTTTATTCCTAAAATAACTACTAGTCAAACTTCAATATTACTACAATCCTATCCCTTCTATCCCACCCCCACTATATATATCTCTGTCTCCCTACAAGTTTTTATCAAGTAAACGCAAGACCCCATTCTCCCATTTATAATATCTCATTGGTTTTATACAATGGAATCATCGAAGAAAACAAGTATGATCAAGCGTCGATGGAATCCTAAAGAGGATGAACTATTGCAGAAGCTAGTGAAGGAACATGGAGCAGAGAACTGGTCTCTTATTGGCCAATTGATTTCAGGTCGATCTGGAAAATCGTGTAGGTTCCGGTGGTGCAATCAGCTTAATCCTCAGGTGGAGCATCAACCCTTTACTCCTGAAGAAGATAATACTATTATCAGAGCTCAAGCCAAATTAGGTAACCGATGGGCTAAGATAGCTCATTTGTTACCTGGTCGAACAGATAATGCGATAAAAAATCATTGGAATTCCACCCTTAAACGGAAGCGCGCTTCGATGTCAGAAGATTTGATATTGGAAAATCCTCAACCTCCGTTGAAGAAATCATTGAGTATCGGGGTGGGTAAAAATTCAGGTATTCCATATAGATCTAATCACAACAATTTAGGTTTTGATAGGTTCCCTCAGTTGTGTTTGTATCCACACATTGGCCTACTGGATCGAATTTCACCTCTTTCAGCATTTTCACCTGTAATACCCGATCCATTAGTATTTCTGAGTCCACTCGGATCTGATTTAAGCAATTTGGGTTTATCTAGGTACCCTCAGATGAGTCTTTATCCGCCTGCTCCACTAGGTGAAATTTTGCCTCTTTTATCAGTTTCACCAGTAATGCCTGAACCATCAACATCTCTGAGTCTATGTGTATCTAATATGAACAATTTGGGTTTATCTAGGTTACCACAATTGATTCTTTATCCGCCCAGTACCCCACTAGGTGAAATTTTGACTCTTTCATCATCTGCACCAGTAATCCTCAATCCATCAACAGATCTGAGTCTCTCTTTACCTGGATTTAGATCTACCAAGTATTTGAATCTAGAGAATCAAATCGAGCAAATAGGTCAACCAGCACCTATATAGGCATCTAAGCTAACTTCATCAAATTTTATGCCCCAAATTTCAATAACTCAGAGTGGAAATGTTGGTCGCAAGTATGGAGAAACAGTTGTTGAGCCCAATTTTTTTGATAGATTTGCAAGACATGATACAAAAAGAAGTTAAGAGTTATATGTAAGAGCTGGAGAATGAAAGGGTTTCAATGAACACAGAAGAAATAAGGGATGTTATTGTTAACACCATTGGCGTTAGAAAAGATTAAGTAAATGTTGAATAAGGAAAGGAAAAAAAATCAAGATATCACAATTATTATTTTCTTTAATCCTTAGTTGATGTTTTTATAGTATCTCATTAGACTTTTTTAGGAATGTAGGTCAAAATAAAGAGAAAATATCTATATTTATTAAAGTGTATGGAAGCCCCAATCACCCTCACCCTCACCCTCACCCTCACCCCACCCATATCTCTAGTCCCAAAAAAGTAGAAACAAAATAGAATTGAATATGAATTTTTAATTATTATTTTTATGAAATTGATCATTTTAATATTGGAGGTGTTGTTATTAATATAGTTTTTCCTTTGATCCTTTTTATATTTAAATCTAACCATCAAAATCATCATTTTAAATTTTTGATCAACTAATTGTTATTTGAGGTGGTATAAAAAGAAAATTAATACGTGGTTTGTTTTTTGGTTTTCTTGAGTGATAACCATATTAAAATTGATGATGTTTTTTTTTTAAAATTTAGAAATAATTTAATTTTAAACTTTTTATCATTATTACACCATTCAAATGATCTACAGTCAAACACTACTGTGAATACCTAATTAAGTTTAATTAACTATATAACATAAATACAAATATATTTGTTGACTTATTTTAATAAATAATTAAAAATACAATAAATATTAATTATAACCTAAAAAGAAGTTAATTTAGTAGCTAACATAAACTAACGGTAAAAAAGACTTATTTTAATAAATAGTTAAAAAGACTATAAATATTAGTTCTTCTTGCATATTACTTAATTCTCAAGTTCTATCTAATTTATAGATCATTTGATGAACTCCAAGGTGCAAGGAGATCATTCTCAAAGTGTTGTTAATGAGTGAGACTTATTTTACTAGGATGTTTAACTTGATTCTGAAGGGCGTATAACTATTTTTTATGGAGAGATGGTTGATCCATAATTAACTACACTTTTTTTGGTGATGTCGTGTATTTTGACACCATATATCAAACATATAAGTATCATATGATTTATGCATCATTAATTTGAATAAATAATCACGGATAAAATATAATTTTTTATTGTGCTTTTTATTTGAAGCTTCATACAGTTATTCTTGACATTTTAAAAGTCAATGGAAAGTATTATCCCACATATTATAACTAACGAAGCTTGAGCAATGTCAATTTCCATTAGGGAAATGATGTCGAGCATTAGACATAAATTGTGTCAGTGGCACATACCTCGCAATGCCCCATCTCATTTAAATTCACTCAAAAATGACAAAGTTTCTTTATTTTTTTTAACAAATGCATTTCTGAATGTAATTTTATATGAAGAAACATGAAATATGATGCTTACAATATACAATATTGAAGAATACAGTTGGTTGAATAATTTTTATAATATTCAACACATGTGATCAACAACTATTAATAAACACGTGTTTAGTGCTAGATTAAAAAATACATCTCAAAATACTAATCATGTACTAAATGAATTTGGATATTCAAGCACAGTAAAGCCCCAAAATGTTGAAAAGTACAGAATTTTCTACGTTTTAGGGACACCATCTAGGGGACATAAAAGGAACCACAGATCGTATATGAGATCCATAGACCAATTTTAAGAATTTGGTATGAGAATTATGACTATTGTTTGTAGGTCTTAAAAGCTTTAATATATCATAGACGAAGTTCGTAGATCAAAGTTCAGAAACACGAAATCTTCCCTGAGTTTTAAGGGCATGGTATATGGGTCGTAGAATATTTATAGATAGTTGTTTGGTCTGCTGATAAAAGTTCTGAAACTCAGAAGTTAGCCTGATTCGTAAGATACATTTTATGGCTCGTAGATTAATCTATGGATCATAGTGTAATGTCCTGACCCGATCGTGAGTAGGCCAATAGTGAAGAGTTTGGGCCATAAAACATTTCGGGTAGTGTCTTAAATTTGTTTTGGCAAGGTTTGCCTTAGATGGAATTTGGGATTGGTGAGGTCTAGGGCCATCCAACAATGGATGTGGTGTAATGTTGATGTTTTGTTGAAATACATTTGTATCCAAGACATTAAGAAGTCCCATAATTAATAGGTAGAACTCCCATAATTGATATTTGTGTGAAAGGTATGTGTTGGGACGTCAAGGAAACTAGTTGTGTTGTCAAAAAAAAAGATTTTTTTTAGACTTTTGGCACTCTAGTGTTTCGTCGAGATCACTAAAGCAGGAGGCATCCCTCTATTGAAATGCATAGACTTCTATAGCGGGAAAAATGGGTTTGAGTGCTGAAGTAGCCCCTAAACCCCTATTTTTTGTGCTTTGTGTTCTTAGACTTGGGAGGGGCAATTTTTGGTTGTTTTCGCTTAATTTTCCATGGAAATCACCGGTAGAGGTAAAATTATTACTCCCCATCCTTTTACATTGATTATTAAGCCTTATAATCTAGGTTATTGAGTGTTTGGACATGATTCAATGGTGAAAAAAAGCCTTACGTTGGGGAAGTTGATCATACTTAGCACTCATAGTCAAAATAATAGAAAATCGGTAAAATTTAAAACAATTTCAACAACATCAAAGTCTTTAATTGGAAAGCGGAAGTCTAATACTCATATCTCAAAAACTATCTAATACAATAGAATCTTGGGAAACAGCCCATACAACAATGTTCAATACTTAAAATGAAAAGAAACATAAGAGAAATGGCGGCCAACTCCTCGGATTCTATGAGGACTCACTAATCTTCAACCTTGCCTTTACTATAGATCGTAGCCACGAGGATGAGAGTCAAGAACGCCGGACCCTACATTTGGATAAGAAATGTAAGCAAGAGTATGTGTTAGTACAAGAATGCACTAAATATGATAGCTTGCATAAACATCAACATAAACATAAGAGTTAGACAACATAAGTCATAAGCATAATCAATGCACATAATAGATCATATCAACATATAAGGAATACTTCTTGAAGTAACCTCAAAGCATACTTAGACAAGACATGGGTAATACTCCAGTAGTCTTAGTCATCATAGAAGGCAAACTCAAGCCATCATCCAAGCTCATCACCTATCATAACATATTTAGCTTATCTTTCGTAGACATGGGGAATCACCTCTTGCCTTCCTATAAAGGCTCATGGGTAGTCGCCTCTTGCCTTACATATAGGATCATGGGGACTCGCTTCCATGTCCATCATCATTTAACACGGGTATTCGCCTCCATGTGATTCTATAAGGAATCATGGGTACTCATCTCCATGTCCTTCATCATAAGACATGGGTACTCGCCTCCATATCTTTTAGTAAGGGATCATGGGTACTCATCTCCATGTCCTTCATCATAAGACCTGGGTACTCGCCTCCATATCTTTTAGTAAGGGACCATGGGTACTCGCCTCCATGACAAACATCATGAAAGGAATGTCGGGAGTCGCCTCTTGTTCAACATAAAGGAATAAGGGTAGTTGGCTCTTATTCTATTCAAATGAATAGTGGGAATCACCTCATATCCATTTCATTTAGAGGTCATGGGTAATTGCCCCTAGCCTCATCAATTTCTTAGTCTTCTAGCTTAGATTCATTTTAGGTGAGCAATCCTTTCAACCTGGAATCATTCAATGTGAGAAAGCCTTTCACATTCATAGTTAAGCAGTTCAAGTAGGGAACTATCCCTTCCACAACAATTACATCAATAATCAACAATTCATAACATATGCTTCAGTCTCAAAGCAATACCTATCATAATCATCATATATGCTTCACTCTCAAATCAATACATCTCATAATCATCATATATGCTTTACTCTCAAAGCAATTCTTAATCTACCTTATTCATCCAATAAGAATACACCTAAATCCATAATTTCACCTTTCATGGATCTAAACACATTTATATCAATGTCACCTTAGAAACATGGGTTAAGCATGGATACATGTAAATTCATCCTAAAAATATGTATTCCTATCAATTCATGCATAAACAATCATTACCCAATCATTTGGATCAACATTCATTAAGACCCACAACATTAGAAGAAAACACTAACTCAAATTGTGGAATTCCTACTTTTCAATTGGGAAATCTTAGGGGTTCCATGGATGAAAAGACATCATACCTTACTAACAAAGCCCACAATTTCTTGAGGAATGGAGACTTGATCTTGATCCTAGCTCAACTCTTTCTTCCTCTTCTTTATCTTGAAGTTCTAGAGAGAGAAATATTTTAGAGAGGAGATTTGATCTTCTTTCAGATTCTTGAGATACTAGTTCTTAAATTGGGGAAATTTGGGGAAAAATGCTTATATAGATCTCTAGATGAAGGGCAAACTGACATAGTATAGAATTAAATAATTTGAAAAGACTTTTAAGAACACAACATAAAACTGAAAACAACCATCATTGGAGCTCGCCAAAGGCCACTTGGCAACTCCCCAAGTGAGCCTTTAGCTCGCCCAAAATTATTGTAAGTCGATTCTTGGATGAAGTCAATAAGGCGATAGGGAGGGCACTATGGCGACACACGGAATGGAGCGGCGAGCTCGACTTAGCTCACCTAATATTCCAGAACAGTGGACGCTGAGATCAGGCAAAAAGGTGAAGGGGTTCCACTTGGTGGATCGCCAAGTCACTTGATGTTCAACCCCTAATTCGCCGAGTCAACTAATGAAAGGAATATTTTCCCCTTCTCTGAATCTGAGGTTTACATTATCTCCCCCTTGGGAACATTCGTCCTCGAATGAGATTCTAGGCATATTTGAAATGAAAATACTCAAGACGAGCAGCCCATTATGCAAGAAATCTCATCAAAATGAATAAAATCAAGTAGGAAACATCAACTCCACATTAACAATACTCAATGCACCATAAGGAGGTTAGGAACTAGATCTAACAACCCAATATGAATGAAAGTTCAAGATTTCTCATATTCAAGGAGGAACTACCATCTGCAAGCTAAAAGCATGCTCAACATCATCTCATGGAGCCTATATGCAGCTCGTACTCAAAATCATAGCTAAAGCATGCTCAACAATTCATCTCATGGTGTCTATAGGCAACTCATACTCAATGCACAACAATATGAGGAAAATCTATCATGTAAACTCATTTTCTTTCAAAACACAAGTTTTTCAAGAACATGCATAAAATAAGGAAATCATGGGAATATCTAAAACACATGACACCAAAACAAAGAGTAATCCATGAGGAACTCATTACCTCAAGCTAGAGTAGGAGTAGAAGGAAAAAGATGAGGATATTGAGACATCATATCGGCCTCGGCCTCCGAAGTAGCACCCTTAACTAAATGAGTACTCCACAATACTTTCACGGAAGCAACTTCCTTCTTTCTCAACTTCTAAACTTGCTGGTCTAGAATCTCTACTGAAACTTCCTCATAAGAAAGATTTTCATCAACTCCCAAACCTTCTAAGGGAACAATAGATGTCGAATCTCCAACACACCTTTTCAACATAGAGACATGGAAAACCGAATGCACGGATGCAAAATTATTAGGCAAATAAAGCTCATAAAAAACCTTACCAACACGTCTCAAAATCTGATATGGGCCTACATAACGGGGACTAAGCTTTCCTTTCTTCGCAAATCTCATTACACCCTCTATGGGTATGATTTTCAAGTAAACCCAATCATGAACATCAAACTCAAGATCTCTTCTTCCAACATCGGCATAGGACTTTTGTCAACTTTGGGTTGTTCTCAACCTTTCTCTAATAAGTCAGACCTTTTCCATAGCCTTATGAACTAACTCGGGCCCTATCAAGGCAACCTTACCAACCTCAAACCAACCTATAAGAGATCTACACGTCCTACCATAAAGAGCCTCAAATGGAGCCATACCAATACTAGAGTGATAACTATTATTATAAGCAAACTCTATCAATGGCAAGTGATCATCCTAATTTCCCTTGAAATTGATAACACATACTCTCAACATATCTTCCAAAGTTTGTATAGTTCACTCCGCATGCCCATCAGTTTGTGGATGAAAAACTATGCTAAGCTTAACTTTAGTGCAAAGTCCTTTTTGGAAAGACTTCCAAAACTGATAAGTAAACTGAGTACCTCTACCCAAGATAATAGACAAGGGTGCTCCTTACATCTTACCATTTCCATTAAATATAACTTAACATACTCTTCCGCCGAGTAAGAAACTTTTACGGGAATGAAATGGGTCGATTTCATCATTCGGTCCACTATAACCCAAATAGAATCATATTGTCACCGAGTACGAGGCAACCCAACTATGAAGTCCATATTCAAATCTTACCACTTCCAAGTAGGAATACTAATGTATGGGATAAACTTCCTAGTTTTAGATGCTCAACTTTCACTTGTTGGCAATTTGGACACTTAGCCACGAATCTTGCAATATCCTTCTTCATTCCATTCCACCAATAGACCTCCTATAAAATCACGATACATCTTGGTGGATCCTAGGTGAATGAAATACCGAGAACTATGGGCTTTTGATAAGATTTGTTTCCTCAAGTCATCGACATTCGTAACACACAAACAACCTTGATATCTAAGCACACCATTTCCCCCTTGGGAGAAAGCTTCAATATATTTCTTAAGCACCGTTTCTTTCAATTCAACCAAAATTGGATCAAGACCTTGCTTAGCTTTCACATCCGCCACAAAAGATGACTTGAAACCATTGTGAACCGTAACACCGCACTTTGTGGAGTCGACTATCTAAACACCCAATCGGGCCAATCTATGAACATCTCGAACCAACTCTTTCTTACCTTCTTCAATATGAGCAACACTACCCATAGACAACCGACTAAGAGCAGCTGCCACCACATTCGCCTTACCAGGGTGATACAGAACACTCATATCATAATCCTTAAGTAACTCAAGTCACCTCCTTTGGCAAAGATTTAGATCCTTTTGATAAAACACATATTGTAGGCTATTGTGGTCGGTGCACACATCTACATGAACACCACACAAATAATGCCTCCAAATCTTTAAGGCAAAAACCACCGCTACTAATTCAAGATCATGGGTAGGATAATTTATCTCATGAACCTTAAGTTGTCTTGAAGCATAAGAAATAACTTACCCATTTTGCATGAGCACTCATCCTAACCCAATTCGTGAGGCATCACAATAAACAACAAAACCATACATTCCTTCCGGTAAAGTTAACACCGGAGCAGAAGTAAGTCTATCTTTCAATTCTTGAAAACTCTTCTCAGATAATTTGGACCATATAAACTTGGCCTTCTTTGAGTCAAATCTTTCAATGGAGAGGCAATAGAAGAAAACCCCTCAACAAATCTTCAGTAATAACCAGCTAAACCCAAGAAACTTCTAGCATTCGAAGGGGTTAGAGGTCTTTTTAGGATCTACCTCAATACCCTCACTTGAAATAATATGACCAAGGAAAGCTACATACTCTAAGGTTAGTCTTCACCGTAGAGTAAATTTCAAACAAGTTTTCAAGGTTTTGAAGTTACACAAAAACCCTAAGTTTTACTCAATCTCATGGGTTCTTGAATCAAACGTTTTCAAATGATAAACTATGATTATATTGATGTTTAATTAATGATTTAGGATGATTTTACTATATGAATCCATGATTTCTCTCAATTTCTAAATTGCAAATTATAAAGTGGGTCTATTGATTATGAATGAATGATGGTGGATTTATGCTTAGATTGATTTAGATTGTTGAATTGTATCACTATCTATGCCTAATTATGGTAAATTGTTGGTGAATTGATGATTTGTTATCATAGCCTTGAAAGGGCATGTTTGACCTAATTTCATGTTAAAGTAGAATTGTGCATGAATTGTTGATCCACGAATACTTACTATGTAAATTGTGATCATGGCCTTGAAGACATAGTTTGATGAATTGAAGTATTATCATGATATTGTATATGTGAAGCTATACTGTGAAGAATATACATGTGATTTCAATGATGGAATGATGATCTTCTATAGAATGTAAATGTGTTGTGATTGAAAGCATATTCTCTCTTAACAATCATGAATTAAGATGATGGAATTTGAAGTTCTCTATAATGATGAATGTGATATATTGAATTGGTAGGTTAATGAATCATTTTTCTGAATAATGAATGTATCTTGGCTTAAGTGTCTAAATGAACATAATTGCTATACCTAATGTTGGTAGCCTTTCTATAAATGTCTAATGAAGTATTTTGGGCTAAACCTTAGCATGGTAGACCTAATGTTAGTGGACTTTCATGAGGAGTCTAGGTGCTAAAGTGAATGTAAAACCTTGGACCGGTAGACCTAATGTTGGTGGCCCTTCCTTGTGTGTGTTAAACCTTGAAGTGGTAGACCCAATGGTGGTGGCCTCCTTCTTGTGTGAAATGATAGACTTAGAGATGGTAGACCTAATGGTGGTGGCTTTCTCTAGGAAAGTCAATGATTTATCCTTAAAGTGCCTCAAAACGGTAGGCCTATTGGTGGTGGCCTTTCTTTGGAAAAGAACTTTGGGTCGGTAGGCCTAATGTTGGTGGCCCTCTCTAGTACACTAATGTTAATGAAACTATTCTATAGGAATGTAGGCTAAGCACCTAGAGGATATGGTTAGATGGAGGTTCTCCCAACGTTAGGTCGGATCTCAATGAACATCTTTCATATCCCATAACTATGTGCCCACATCGGTCCTAGCTATTGGATCCACCTAAGCTAGATAAACCGGTCTTCCTTCGGCAAGGAGATCACCTCTTACCGTGTGGGGTTACATGACACCGAATTCTAAGATTTAGCTCTCATGGTCTATGTCGGTTAAACACTTATTCCCATCATGTAAAAAGTGCACTCTAGTTACTTGATAGGTACTACAAAGTGTAGGTAGTAGTATATGCTATGTATACATTGCACGAGTAGGCTTTGAAGGAGGTATAGTGAGTTATCTAAGTCTTAATGACTAAATCCATGAAAGTCCTCTAAATGCATGAATGTGTCCTAAATGAACCTAATAAAGAATGATGGCTTAAATGCTTAGATGTGAAGATGCATGCCATACTTGGATTGTATTTTGAGTACTTCCTTGTCATGACTTATTGTATATGAATGTGCCTTGTCTAGGGTGAATTCAAAAGAAGTACTTAGTGTGAGTAGTAGTATGGGATGCTACTTCCACATTGCACAACAACGACTTAGAATTATCTTAGTTGTTTGTCTTAATGTGATGATGTGATTCATGTAATGTTTGTGTCTCTTAAATGTTTTATTGTGTAACGGTGGAAAGGATGAATGGTAATTTCACTTTTGATGACCTTAAGGTGGTGACTTAGTGTGGGTGGTGGTATGGGACGCTACCCATACATTGCCTAAGGCTTAACTTGAGGGTTACTTGGGGTGGAGGCTCAAGGTGAAGGTAAATGGTTATATGTGATTTTTGCTCAAATGTGAATTATGTGACTTTGTATGTTGGTTATGACTTAATTATGCCTCTTGTATCAATGTTCATGAAGTTTTACAAAAATGGCATAAAGCATGACTTTCAAAAAAATATCCCCTTTTAAGCATGTTTTTGCATGGTCATCATACTTAGCACATTGTTGTGTGCTAACCCATATTTCTCCTATTTTTACTACAAATGTAATTTTCGGCAAGTGATTGATTCTAGCTAGGATTGAAGTGCTTGGATAGAGTTTCCTCTAAGACTTGGTATGTCCTCATATATCGAGGACAAGGACTTTTATTGTTTCTAGTTCCTTCTTATTTTGAGACTGTTGTTAGGACTTCGATTGTAAAGGGCCCTAACCCTATCTTGTTAAAGCTTTGTCTAAGATGGCCATGTGAGACTTAGTATTCCACTGCTTTATAAATGGGTTTTTGATAGTTTGGTTTTAAATAAAGTTTTTAATTACGCACTATTTCTATATGTCGAATATTGTGATTGCTAAGAGGATCGTATTAGAACCCTTTCGGGGTCGAGTACGTCGTGTTACAACTAGGGGGTGCTCTCGGGTCGCGACAAACTTGGTATCAGAGCCAGGGTTTGGAAATGGTTTTTTTGGGATCGATGTCTCACAAGCCACGTATAGTAGAGTCTCGTTCATCGGTGTGAGTCGCAACACATCTATGAGCGAGTGGTTATAGGACGTTAGAAAGTTACACTTCTTTCAAATTCTTGAAGTCGTGCCTTAGAGTGTGATTCTATAAGTGCCCTTTTCATAATCCTTCTCTTGTGTTTATACGATATGAATACAACAAAGATGCATGTAGGAGTGGAAGAGGAAGTAGTGAATGAGGGAGTTCCTCCCCAAGGTAATCAAGGTCTTCAAGGTGACCAAGTTCCTCTAGGCAATCAAGAGAATGATGTTCCGGTGGTTCCCCCATACATGACCAATGAATAGATTAGGTCAACTTTTCTAACTCTAGCTCGAGTGATGACAGCTCAAGTGAATAGAGATGTGGGGCCTAGGGTGAATGCTACTGAGAGTACCGTAGACTCAAGATTGAGAGACTTTTTGAGGATGAATTCTCCTATTTTTCTTGGCTCTAGAATGGTAGAAGATCCCCAAGAATTCTTGGATGAAGTTTATTACATAGTCAATGCTATGGGAGTAACTTCTAGGGAGAAGGCGGAGTTGGCTTTCTACCAATTGAAAGATGTGGCCCAAGTGTCGTTCACTCAATAGAAAGCCAATAGGCCGGTTGAAGCGGGTCCTATAGAATGGAAGGAGCTTAAGGGAGCTTTCCTTAGTAAGTACTTTCTCCATGAGAAGAGAGAGGTAAATGTGGAGGAGTTTATCAACCTTAGGCAATGTACTATGACTGTGGAGGTGTAATCCTTGAAGTTTACTCTATTGTCTAAGTATGCCCCATCCTTGGTGTCTCACCCTAGAGATGAGATGAGTAGGTTTGTTACCGGTGTATCCGACCTAGTTAAGGAAGAGTGTCGTACGGCGATGCTCCATGATGATATGAATATCTCTAGACTTGTTGTGTATGCTCAATCTATTGAGGAGTCCAAACTTAAGAAAGTGAATAGGGATTTGAAGAGGGGTATATCTGATGATCAAGGTCAACCTAGGTTCAAGAAGAGAGCTCCAAACAAAGATTATTTAAGTGCTCCTAAGCTTACCCAAGAGAGAGGTAGTGGACCTCTATTTGCTAAACCTACTTGTCACAATTGTGGAAAAAAACATCATGGGAAGTGTGTAGCCGGTACTAGTGGGTGATATGGTTGTGGAAAGAATGATCACCAAGTGAAAGATTGTCCTACTCTTACGGCTAGAGAAAGGGAGGACAAACAAGCTTCTCTTAATGGTCCAAATCTTGAAGCTCCAAAGAAGAACAGTTTCTATGCACTTCAAGTCAAAGAGGACAAATAAGCTAATCCGGATGAAGGTATCGGTAAGTTATAGTTCCTTTCGTGGTGATGAGATCCGTATGTTGTTCTATGATAGCCTTAGTTGGGTTTTCTCCTAAGTGGGGGATGGTATGTTGAGTAGTAAGGTTGTGGAGATTGTTGATAGCCTTATCTCTTTCATTCTATTCTTATTCAAGTTGGAGATGTAGAGTTCCTTGTAGCTTGTTTCATGTTTTGGAGTTATGTGTGATACTGAGTTTCCATGGTCTCCTTATGTTGTGCATGTTCTAGTTGAATTCTTGTTTAGATGAGAAAAATGAGTTTTCAAATTGTGTTCCTCATGTTAATATGCATCTATAATGAGTTACCTAAATATTTTATTAGTTGACTTGTCGAGCATGCCTAAATGTGTTTTTATGAAGAAATTGCATAATGTGCTTAATGATGCTTTATTGAGCATGATATGATTTGTAGAAGGATGTACCTCCAATGTAATGAGAAATGTGAAGTTTTGATGCATAATGAGATTGTAGATGTAGTTCCTATCTTCTTGTTGTGTTTTGAGCTGATTGATGTGGAGTTGATGTTTCCTCCTAGTTGTGTGCATATATATTGATGTTGCATGCATTTTTATGGGGTGTTAGTTTTGAGTCGTTACCCTAAATGTGTTTAAAGTGTTATTCGAGGACGAGTGTTCCTAAGTTGGGGATAATGTAACGACCCTAAAATGAACTAGTGAAACTATAGCCTAACGTTTGTGCATTTGTGTTTGTCATGAGTTTTGAAGTGGTGTTATGTTGTCCCGAGTCAAGGTTGAAGGGTTTAGGGGTTAAACATAAATGTATGACTCCCCTTGGACCACCCTAGGTGTCCTTGAGGAGGACCCTAAGTCTAACCCCCAAGACCCCTTGAAACCTCAAGGCTGCACCAAACTTGGTGGACCACGAAAGGGGAAGAAGCCCCGTAGGTCCTTCCACACCCCGTGGATGGCCTCCGTGGTTCATGGCCCCTAAGTGCAAGCCACAGCCACCATTGACGGATGACCAGAATGGTCCTTCAACACATTCATGGTCCATATGGGTCTGTCAATTGGACCTGGTTTGCTGTCAAGTGACACGGCCAAACTAGGGGTGAATTGGTAAATTCACCCCAAGTCCCAATTAGTATGTGGACGGTTATTATAAGTGTTTTAATGTATTTTAATTGTATTTAAAAATTAAAACACCCATTTAGATTTCATCTCTCAAATCAAACCCTTCCCTCCTAAAAGTTCTCTCAAGAAACTCCATCAGAGATCAAAGTCAAGATCAAGCTAGGGTTGGGGAATTCAAGGTGTTTCTTCTTCAATTTTCGTGGGGACTCAATAGCAATGTATGGTGATCCTTCATCTTGGGTTAGTCTTCACCCTAGACTCAATTTCAAAGAAGTTTTCAAGGTTTTCAAGTGACACCCTAAGTTTTTACTCAATCTCACGGGTTCTTACATCAAACATTTTCAAATAAAAAACTATGATTATATGGATGTTTAATTGATGATTTAAGATGATTTCACTCTATGAACCCATGATTTCTCTTAATTTCTAAATTGTTAATTATGAAGTGGGTCTATTGATGATAAATGAATGATGGTGGATTTATGCTTAGAGTGATTTAGATTATTGAATTGTGTCATCATCTATGCCTAATTATGGTGAATTGTTGTAGAATTGAGGATTTGTGATCATATCCTTAAAAGGGCAAGTTTGACCTAATTTCATGTTAAAGTAGAATTGTGCTTGGATTGTTGATCCACTTGAATGGTGGATGTGTTTACTTACTATGTAAATTGTGATCATGGCCTTGAAGGCATAGTTTGATTAATAAAAGTATTATCATGAATTGTATATGTGAAGCTATAATGTGAAGAATATAATGTGATTTCAATGATGGAATGATGATCTTGTATAAAATGTAAATGTGTTTTAATTGAAAACATATTCTCTCTTAACACTCATGAATGAAGATGATGGAATTTGAAGTGTTCTATAATGAAGAATGTGATCTATAGAATTGGTAGGTTAATGCACTGTTTTCTTGAATAATGAATGTATCTTGGCTTAAGTCTCTAAATGAACATAATTGGTAGACCTAATGTTTGTAGCCTTTCTATAATTGTCTAATGAAGTATTCTAGGCTAAACCTTGGATTAGTATACTTAATGTTAGTCGCCTTTCATGAGGAGCCTAGGTGCTAAAGTGAATGTAACACCTTGGAACGGTAGACCTAATGTTGGTGGCCATTCCTTGTTTGTGTGTTAAACCTTGAAGTTATAGACCTAATGGTGGTGGCCTCCTTCTTGTGAAATGATAGACTTAGAGATGGTAGACCTAATGGTGGTGGCTTTGTCTAGGAAAGTCAATGAGCTATTCTTAAAGTACCTTGAAACGGTAGGCCTATTGGTGGTGGCCCTTCTTGGGAAAAGTACTTTGGGTCGGTACGCCTAATGTTGGTGGCCCTCTCTAGTACACAAATGTTAATGAAACTACTCAATGAGAATGTAAGCTAAGCACCGAGAGGATATGGTTAGATGGAAATTCTCCCAACGTTAGGTCGGATCTCAATGAACATCTTTCATATTCCATAACTATGTGCCCACATAGGTCCTAGCTATTGGATCCACCTAAGCTAGATGAACCGGTCTTCCTTTGGCAAGGAGATCACTTCTTACGGTGTGGGGTTACATGACACCGAATTTCATGATTTAGCTCTCATGGTCTATGTCGGTTAAACGCTTATTCCCATCATGTGTGATGTGCACTATGGTTACTGGATAGGTGCTACAAAGTGTATGTAGTAGTATGAGATGCTATGTATACATTGCACGAGTAGGCTTTGAAGGGGGTATAGTGAGTACTCTAAGTCTTAATGACTAAATGCATGAAATTCCTCTAAATGCATGAATGTGTCATAACTGAACCTAATGAAGAATGTTGGCTTAAATGCTTAGATGTGTAGATGCATGCCATACTTGGATTGTATTTTGAGTACTTCCTTGTCATGACTTATTGTATATAAATGTGCCTTGTCTAGGGTGACTTCAAAAGAAGTACTTAGTGTGAGTAGTAGTATGGGATGCTACTGGCATATTGCACAAGTATGACATAGAGTGCTATTAGTTGTTGTTCTTAATGTGATGATGTGAGTCATGTAATGTTTGTGTCTCTTAAATGCTTTATTGTGTAAAGGCGGAAAGGTTGAATAGTAAATTCACTTTTCGTGACCTTAAGGTGGTGCCTTAGTGTGGGTGGTGGTATGTGACGCTACCCATACATTGCACAAAGCATAACTTGAGGGTTATTTGGGGTGGAGGCTCAAGGTTAAGGTAAAGGGTTATATGTGATGTTTGCTCAAATGTGAATTATGTGACTTTGTATGTTGGTTGTGACTTATATTATGCCTCTTGTATCAATGGTCATGAAGTTTTATAAAATGGCATAAAGCATGACTTTAAACAAAATGTCCCCTTTTAAGCATGTTTTTGTATGGTCATCATACTTATTACATTTTTGTGTGCTAACCCATATTTCTCTTATTTTTACTACAAGTGTAGTTTTGAACAAGTGATTGATTCTATCACAGATTGAAGTGCTTGGATAGAGTTTCCTCCAAGACTTGGTTTGTCCTTAAATATCGAGGACAAGGACTTTTATTGTTTCTAGTTCTTTCTTATTTTGAGACTATTGTTAAGACTTTGATTGTAAAGTGCTGTGACCCTATCTTGTTAAAGTTTAGTCTAAGATGGCCATGTGAGACTTAGTATTCCGCTGGTTTATAAATGAGTTTTTGATAGTTTGGTTTTAAATAAAGTTTTTAACTACGCACTATTTCTATATGTCAAATGTTATGATTGCTAAGAAACTTTTATTAGACCCTTTTCGTGGTCGAGTAAGCCGTGTTACGACTAGGGGATTCTCTCGGGTCGTGACAAACTTAGTATCAAAGCCAGGTTTTGGAAATGGTTTTTTTAGGATCGATGTCTCACAAGCCACATCTAGTAGAATCTGATTCATCGGTCTGAGTTGTGACACATTTATGAGTGAGAGGCTATAGGACTTTAGAAATTTACACTTCTTTCATATTCTTTAAGTCGTGCTTTAGAGTGTGGTTCTATAAGTTGCATTTTCCTATACTTCTCTTGTGTTTATATGATATGAGTACAAGAAAGTCGCCCACAAGGAGAGTGGAAGATGAAGTAGTGAATGAGGGAGTTCCTCCCAAAGGTGATCAAGGTCTTCAAGGTAACCAAGTTCTTTTAGGCAATCAAGAGAATGAAGTTCCGCTGGTTCCCACGAACATGACCAATGAATATATTAGTTCGGCTTTTCTAACCCTAGCTCGAGCCATCACGGATCAAGTGAATAGAGATGTGGGGCCTAGGGTGAATGCTAATGAGATTACCGTAGCCTCAAGATTGAGAGACTTTTTGAGGATGAATCCTCTTATTTTTCTTGTTCTAGAGTGGTAGATGATCCCCAAGAATTCTTGGATGAAGTTTATAAGATAGTCAATGCTATGGGAGTATCTTCTCGGGAGAAGGCGGAGTTGGCTTCCTACCAATTGTATGATGTGGCCCAAGTGTCGTTCACTCAATGGAAAGCCAATAGGCCGGCTGAAGCGGGTCCTATAGAATAGAAGGAGTTTAAGGGAGCTTTCCGTAGGAAGTACATTCCCCGTGAGGAAATGGAGGTAAATGTGGAGGATATTATCAACCTTAGGCAAGGTACTATGAGTGTGGAGGAGTATTCCTTGAAGTTTACTCTATTGTCTAAGCATGGCCCATCCTTGGTGTCTAACCCTAGAGATGAGATGAGTAAGTTTGTTACCGGTTTATCCGACCTAGTTAATGAAGAGTGTCGTACTGCAATGCTCCATGATGATATGAATATCACTAGACTTGTTGTGTATGCTCAATCTATTGAGGAGTCCAAACTTAAGAGGGTGAATAGAGATTTGAAGATGGGTAGATCCGATGAGCAAGGTCATCCTAGGTTCAAAAAGAGAGCTCCAAACCAAGATTATTCAAGTGCTCCTAAGGTTACCCAAGAGAGAGGTAGTGGACCTCCATTTGCTAAACTTGCTTGTCACAATTGTGGAAAGAAGCATCATGGGAAGTGTCTAGCCGGTACTAGTGGGTGATATGCTTGTGGAAAGAATGATCACCAAGTGAAAGATTGGCCTACTCTTACGGCTAGAGGAAGGGAGGCCAAACTTCTTTTAATGGTCCAAATCTTGATGCTCCAAAGAAGAACCATTTCTATGCACTTCAAGCCAAAGAGGACCAATGATCTATTCCGGATAAAGGTACCGGTAAGTTATAGTTCCTTTTTGGGTGATGAGATCCTTATGTCGTTCTATGATAGCGTTAGTTGGGTTTTCTACTAAGTGGGGGATGGTATGTTTAGTAGTAAGGTTTAGGAGAGTGTTGATATCCTTATCTCTTTCATTCTATTCCTATTCAAGCTTGAGACCTAGAATTCCTTGTAGCTTGTTTCATGTTTTGGAGTCATGTGTGATGTTGAGTTTCCATGGTCTCCTTATGTTGTGCATGTTATAGTTGAATTCTAGTTTAAATGAGAATAATGAGTTTTCAAATTGTGTTCCTCATGTTAATATGCATCTATAATGAGTTGCCTAAATATTTCATGAGTTGACTTGTTGAGCATGCCTAAATGTGTATTTATGAAAAAGTTGCATAATGTACTTAATGATGTTTTGTTGACCATGATGTGATTTGGAGAAGGAAGTACCTCTAATGTAGTGAGAAATGTGAAGTTTTGATGCATAATGAGATTGTAGATGTAGTTCCTATCTTCTTGTTGTGTTTTGAGATGATTGATGTGGAGTTGATATTTCCTCCTAGTTGTGTGCATATATATTGATGTTGCATGTATGATTGTGGGCTGCTAGTTTTGAGTCGTTACCCATTAATGGGTTTAACGTGTTATTCGAGGATGAATGTTCCGAAGTGGGGGACAATTAACGACCCTAAAAATAAACTACTGAAACTAGAGCCTAACTTGTGTGCGTTTGTGTTTGTCATGAGTTTTGAAATGGTGTTATGTTGTCCCGAGTCAAGGTTGAAGGGTTTAGGGGTTAAACGTCAAGGTATGACTCCCCTTGAACCATCCTAGGGGTCCTTGAGGAGGACCCTAAGTCTAACCCTCAAGACCCCTTGAAACCTAAAGACTGCCCCAAACTTGGTGGACCACGGAAAGGGACGAAGCCCCGTAGGTCCATCCACGCCTCGTGGATGGCCTCCATGGTTAATGGCCCCCAAGTGCAAGCCACAACCACCATTGAAGGGTGACTAGAACGGTCATTCAAACCATCCACGGTCTATGTATATGGGTCCGTCAATTGGACATGGTTTGCTGTCAAGGGACATGACCAAGATAGGGGTGAATTTACCAATTCACCCCAAGTCCCAATTAGTATGTGGACGGTTATTTGAACTGTTTTAAGGTATTTTAATAGTATTAAAACATTAAAACACTCATTTAGATTTCGTCTCTCAAATCAAACCCTTCCCTCCTAAAAGTTCTCTCTAAAAACTACATTGGAGATCAAAGTCAAGATCAAGCTAGGGTTGGGGATTTCAAGGTGTTTCTTCTTCAATTTTCGTGGGGACTCAGTAGCAATGTATGGTGATGCTTCATCTACGGTTAGTCTTCACTCTAGAGTTAATTTCAAAGAAGTTTTCAAGGTTTTCAAGTTACACAAAAACCCTAAGTTTTACTCAATCTCATGGGTTCTTGAATCAAACGTTTTCAAATGATAAACTATGAATATATGGATGTTTAATAAATGATTTAAGTTTATTTTACTCTATGAACGCATGATGTCTCTCAATTTCTAAATCATGAATTATGAAGTAGGTCTATTGATTATAAATGAATGATGGTGGATTTATGCTTAGCTTGATTTAGATTATTTAATTGTGTCATCATCTATGCCTAATTATGGCTAATTGTTGGTGAATTGAGGATTTGTGATCATATCCTTGAAAGGGCAAGTTTGACCTAATTTCATGTTAAAGTAGAATTGTCCTTGAATTGTTGATCCACTTGAAAGGTGGATGTGTTTACTTACTATGTAAATTGTGATCATGGCCTTGAAGGAATAGTTTCATGAATTGAAGTATTATCATGATATTGTATATGTGA
Source organism: Solanum acaule (assembly GCA_036250505.1). NCBI lineage: Eukaryota > Viridiplantae > Streptophyta > Magnoliopsida > Solanales > Solanaceae > Solanum > Solanum acaule. The sequence goes on from JAJOOR010004256.1 coordinate 37,227, forward strand.
AGTTATAATGTGAAGAATATAATGTGATTTCAATGATTGAATGATGATCTTGTATAAAATGTAAATGTGTTTTAATTGAAAGCATATTCTATCTTAACACTCATGAATGAAGATGATGGAATTTGAAGTGTTCTATAATGAAGAATGTGATGTAAAGAATTGTTAGGTTAATGCACCGTTTTCTTGAATAATGAATGTATATTGGCTTAAGTGTCTAAATGAACATAATTGGTAGACCTAATCTTGGTAGCCTTTCTATAACTGTCTAATGAAGTATTCTAGGCTAAACCTTAGATTGGTAGACTTAATGTTAGTGGCCTTTCATAAGGAGTCTAGGTGCTAAAGTGAATGTAACACCTTAGACCGGTAGACCTAATGTTGGTGGCCCTTCCTTGTGTGTGTGTTAAACCTTGAAGAGGTAGGCCTAATGGTGGTGGCCTCCTTCTTGTGTGAAATGATAAACTTAGAGATGGTAGACATAACGGTGGTGGCTCTCTCTAGGAAAGTCAATGAGCTATTCTTAAATTACCTTGAAACGGTAGGCATATTGGTGGTGGCCCTTCTTGGGAAAAGTACTTTGGGTCAGTAGGCCTAGTATTGGTGGCCCTTCTTGGGAAAAGTACTTTGGGTCGGTAGGCCTAATATTGGTGGCCCTTTCTAGTACACTAATGTTAATGATACTACTCTATGGGAATGTTGGCTAAGCACCGAGAGGGTATGGTTAGATGGAGGTTCTCCCAATGTTATGTCTGATCTCAATGAACATATTTCATATCCCATAACTATGTCCCCGCAGAGGTTCTAGCTAATGGATCCACCTAAGCTAGATGAACCGGTCATCCTTCAGCAAGGAGATCACCTCCTACGGTGTGGGGTTACATGACACCGGATTCCATGATTTTTCTCTCATGGTCTATGTCGATTAAACTCTTATTCCTATCATGTAAGATGTCCACTCTAATTACTTGATAGGTACTACAAAGTGTAGGTAGTAGTATGGAATGCTATGTAAACATTGCACGAGTAGGCTTTGAAGGGGCTATAGTGAGCTCTCTAAGTCTTAATGACTAAATGCATGAATGTGTCCTTAATAAACCTAATGAATAATGTTGGCTTAAATGCGTAGATGTGAAGATGTATGCTATACTTGGATTGTATTTTGAGTAGTTCCTTATCATGACTTATTGTATATGAATGTGCCTTGTCTAGGGTGACTTCAAAAGAAGTACTTTGTCTGAGTAGTAGTATGGGATTCTACTTGCACATTGCACAAGTATGACTTAGAGTGGTCTTGAATGTTGGTCTTAATGTGATGATGTGACTCATGTAATATTTCTGTCTCTTAAATGCTTTATTGTGTAAAGGTGGAAAGGATGAATAGTAAGTTCACTTTTGGTGACCTTAAAGTGTTGCCTTAGTGTGGGTGGTGGTATGGGATGTTACCCATACATTGCACAAGGCATAACTTGAGGGTTACTTTGGCTGGAGGATCAAGGTGAAAGTAAAGGGTTATATGTGATTTTTGCTCAAATGTGAATTACGTGACTTTGTATGTTGGTTGTGACTTATATTATGCCTCTTTTATCAATGTTCATGAAGTTTTACAAAAATGGCATAAAGCATGACTTTTAACAAAATGTCCCCTTTTAAGCATGTTTTTGCATGGTCATCATACTTAATACATTTTTCTGTGGTAACCCATATTTCTCTTATATTTACTACAAGTGTAGGTTCCGACAAGTGATTGATTCTAGCTAGGATTGAAGTACTTGGATGGAGTTTCCTCCAAGACTTGGTATGTCCTCATAGATCGAGGAAAAGGACTTTTATTGTTTCTAGTTCTTTCTTATTTTGAGACTATTGTTTAGACTTCGATTGTAAAGGGTCGTGACCCTATCCTGTTAAAGTTTTTTTTAAGATGGCGATGTGAGACTTAGTATTCCGCTGCTTTATAAATTAAATTTTGATAGTTTGGTTTTAAATAAATATTTTAATTCTGCTCTATTTCTATATGTCGAATGTTATGATTGCTAAGAGGCTTGTATTAGACCCATTTCGGGGTCGAATACGCCCTGTAACGACTAGGGGGTGCTTTCGGGTCGTGACAAACTTGGTATCAGAGCTAGGTTTTAGAAATGGGTTTTTTTAGGATCGATGTCTCACAATCCACGTCGAGTAGAGTCTCGTTCATCGGTGTGAGTTGCGACACATCTATGAGCGAGAGGCTATAGGACAATAGAAAGTTACACTTCTTTGATATTCTTGAAGTCATGCCTTAGAGTGTGGTTCTTCTTCAATATTCATGGGGAATCAATAGCAAGGTATGGTGATCCTTGATCTACGGTTAGTCTTTACCCTAGAGTCAACTTCAAAGAAGTTTTCAAGGTTTTCAAGTTACACATAAAACCCTAAGTTTTACACAATCTCATGGGTTCTTGCATCAAACATTTTCAAATGATAAACTATGATTATATTGATGTTTAATTGATGATTTAAGATAATTTTAATCTATGAACCCATGATTTCTCTCAATTTCTAAATTGTGAATTATGAAGTGGGTTTATTGATTATAAATGAATGATGGTGGGTTTATGCTTAGATTAATTTAGATTATTGATTTGTATCATCATCTATGCCTAATTATGGTGAATTATTGGTGAATTGAGGATTTGTGATCATAGGCTTTAAAGGGCAAGTTTGACCTAATTTCATGTTAAAGTAGAATTGTGCTTAAATTGTTGATCCACTTGAATGATGGATGTGTTTACTTACTATGTAAATTGTAATCATGGCCTTAAAGGCATAGTTTGATGAATTGAAGTATTATCATGATATTGTATATGTGAAGCTATGTGAAAAATATACATGTGATTTCAATGATGGAATGAGGATCTTGAATAGAATGTAAATGTGTTGTGATTGAAAGTATATTCTCTCTTAACACTCATTAATGAAGATGATGGAATTTGAAGTGTTCTATAATGATGAATGTGATATATTGAATTGGTAGGTTAATGCACCCTTTTCTTGAATAATGAATGTATCTTGACTTAAGTGTCTAAATGAACATAATTGGTAGACCTAATGTTGGTAGCCTTTCAATAAATGTCTAATGAAGTATTCTAGGCTAAACCTTCTATTGGTAGGCTTAATGTTAGTGGCCTTTCATAGGTGAAATTTTGCCTCTTTTTTCAGTTTCACCAGTAATGCCTAAACCATCAACATCTATAAGTTTATGTTTATCTAATATGAACAATTTGGGCTTATCTAGGTTACCTCAGTTGAGTCTTTATCCACCCAATGCCCCACTAGGTGAAATTTTGACTCTTTCATCTATGGCACTAGTAATGCCTGATCCATCAACACTTCTAAGTCTCTCTATACCTGGATTCAAATCTACCAAGTATTTGAATCAAGTGAATCAAATCGAGTGAATAGGTCAAATAGCACCTATATCGGCATGTAAGCCCACTCCATCAAATTTTATGCCCCAAATTTCAATAAATTAGAGTGGAAATGTTAGTCACAAGTACAGAGAAACAATTGTTGAGCCTAGAATTTTTTATAGTTTTGCAAGATATGATACGAGAAGAAGTTAAAAATCATATGTCAGAGCTTGAGAATGAAAGGGCTTCAATGAACAAAGAAGCAATAAGGGATGCTATTGTTAACAAAATATGCGTTAGCAAAGATTGAGTAAATATTCAAGAAGGAAAAGGAAAAATCAAGATATCATAGTTATTATTTTCTTTAAACTTTAGTTGATGTTTTTATAGTATCTCTATAGACTTTTCTAGGAATGTAGGAGAAAAGAAAGAGAAAATATATATACTCATAGAAGTTTATGGAAGCCCCAATAACCCTCACTGTCACCCCCACCCATCCCACCATACCCAAAAAAGTAGAAAGAAAACTGAATTGAATATAGATTTTTAATTATTTTTTTTTATGAAATTGATCACTTTTATATTGGAGGTGTTTTTATTAATATAGTTTTCCTTTGATCCTTTTTATATTTAAATTTAACCATCAACATGATCATTTTAGGTTTTTAATGAGCTAATTGTTATTTGAGGTAGTATCAAAAAAAAAATTAATAGGTTGTTTGTTTTTTGGTTTTCTCGAGTGATAACCATTTTAAAATTGATGATGTTTTTTTAATGTATAAATAATTTAATTTTAATTTTTTTATCATTATTACACCATTAAAATGATCTACAGACACACACTACTGTTAATACCTAATAAGTTTAATTAACAACATAAGACAAATACAAATATATTTGATTACTTATTTTAATAAATAATTAAAAGTACAATAAATATTAATTATAACCCAAAAGGAAGTTAAGTTTGTAGTTAACATAAACTAACGGTGAAAAGACTGGTTTTAATGAATAGTTAAAACGACTATAAATATTAGTTTTTTAATAAATAGTTAAAAAGATTGGTTTTAATCAATATTGTTTTTTGGTTTTATCGAGTGATAACCATTTTAAAATTGATGATGTTTTTTAATGTATAAATAATTTAATTTTGAAATTTTTATAATTATTACACCATTAAAATGATCTACAGACGCACACTACTGTTAATATGTAATAAGTTTAAATAACTATATAAGACAAATACAAATATATTTGATGACTTATTTTAATAAATAATTAAAAATACAATAAATATTAATTATAACCTAAAAGGAAGTTAAGTTAGTAGCTAACATAAACTAACGGTGAAAAGAGTGATTTTAATAAATAGTTAAAAACACTATAAATATTAGTTCTTCTTATTGCCTGTTACTTAATTCTAAAGTTCTATCTAATTTATAGATCATTTGATGAACTCCAAGGTGCAAGGAGAGCATTCTCAAAGTGTTGTTAACTAATTCAATAATAGACAATCTTAATTCCAATGGAAAGTATTAGCCCACATATTATAACTAACGAAGCTTGAGCAATATAAATTTCCATTAGAGATATGATGTCAAGCATTAGACATAAATTGTGTCAGTGGCACATACCTTGTAATGCTCCATCTCATTTGACTACACTCGAAAATGACAAAGTTTCTTTATTTTTTTTAACAAATGCATTTCTAATGTATTTCTTTTTGAAAAAAAATTAAATATGATGCATACAATATACAATATTGAAGAACACAATTGGTTGAATAATTTTTATAATATTCAACACATGTGATTAAAAAAACTCTTGATTATCATGTGTTTAGTGCTAGATTAAAAAAAAACATCTCAAAGTTTTAATCATGTACTAAATGGATTTGTACATTCAAGCACAGTAAAGCCCCAAAAGTTTTGAAGTTCATATCATACCTTGAAAAGTTCCCAAAAAAGTCCATATTAGACCTTGAAAAGTTCAAAATTTTCAGTGTTTTAGGGACAGTGTCTAAGGGCCATAAAAGGAACCACGAATTGTAGCTGAGATCCATAGAACAACTTCAGAAAATTTAAGAATTTGGTATGAGAATTATGATTTGTTTCTTGGTCGTAAAAGCTTTTATAGATCATAGAGAAGTTTCGTAGATTAAAGTTCAGAAACATGATATCTTCCCTAAGTTTTAAGGGAATTGTATATGGGTCGTAGAATATTTATAGATAGTGGTTTGGTCCACAGATCAAACTCCTGAAACTCAGAAGTTAGCCTGATTCTTAAGGATACATTTTATGAGTCATAGATTAATCTATGGATCATAGTGTAATGACCTTACCCGGTCATTATGAGTATCCCAATAGTGAAGAGTTTGAGCAAGAAAACATTTCGAGTAGTGGCTTAAATTTGTTTTGGCTAGGTCAGTCTTAGATTGAATTTGGGATAGGTAAGGTCTAGGGCTATCCAACGAGGGATGGGGTGTAATGTTGATGTTTTGTTGAGATATACTTGTATCCAAGACATTAAGGAGTCTATAGGTGCTTTGAAGATCAAATTTGGTAGATAGAACTCCTGGAATTGATCTTGGCATGGAAGGTATGTGTTGGGACGTCAAGGGAAGATGTTGTGTTGTAAAAATGATTTTTTCAAACTTTTGAGGCACTAATGTTTGGTCGAGCCCACTACAGAAGGAGACGTCCCGCTATAGCGATACTCAGACTTCTATATCGGGGCAAAATGGGTTTCAGTGGAGAAGCAGCTCCTAAACCTTTATTTTCTATGCTTTGTGTTTTAGACTTAGGAGGGGGTAAGTTTTGGCTTTTTCCACTTAATTTTCCATGGAAATCATCGGTAGTGGTAAGATTATTACTCCCCAACCTTTTACATTGATTCTGAAGCCTTAAAATCTAGGTTATTGAGGTTTTTGACATGATTCCATGCTGCAAAAAGCCCTAACTTGGGGAAGTTGATCATACTTTGGCCTATGGTTAGGATTGGGTTGTATTTTGGGAGTTATTAAGTCATCATTCGATTGAATGTTGTGTTGTATTTGTTATTTTAGACCAAGAACAAGCTAAGGCTTCACAAAGAGTTCACTTTTTGCGATTAGACTTCTGCAGCAGATGCTTGGGGACCAAGTAGGCTAGGTTTTCCTAATTATGTCGTTAAACATATTTTCTACATCATGGTATTTTTAAAATTGATAGGAGGTTTCATGCCTTGGCGTTCGGGCAAGGAGTTTGGATAGTTCAAGGTTGTTGTTTATTGTTGTTAGGACGGGAAAATGTAATGAATATGGGTGATTCTCTAGTTTGTGATTGTTAATCTTGAGTTTCTTTATTGAGGTGATTTGGTGTTAATTGTAAGGTTAAGTGTTATGAAATTGATGGTTTATAGCCATTTATGGGACTTGTGGTAGTCAAGGGAACAAATGTGTGTTCATAAAAAGGGGTCCAATGTTAGGCTATTGGTATATGCTTATAGGTGATGGTCGTATAATTTTTTTTTTTATGTATGTATGTCTACTACTTAGTAGTATCATTTGTGAAATGCACGGTAAAGAGACCGACGATGCATACCAGTACGTGTTGGTTGTACTGATACTAATCTTACAATGTCACATAACATAGTTTGGTTCAGGAATTCAGTTTATATTTCATAGGTAATGATGATGATGATCTCCGAAAACTTCTAGTCTTATTTCCTTATGGTAGGATCTGGTCATATTTCTTTAATAATTGTACTATTATATGCTCTTGTACCTATTTAGACTAGTTCCTTAGAGGTGTTAGTATATTTCCTAGTTAAATCACTGGGCTGTTCAAATAAATTTATGGTAATTTCGTAACCATTTAGGGTGTAATATGGTGTTGTATTTATTTTAGTTTTGGCCAAAATTAAGTTTGGGGTTGAGGATTCTCATAACTAAGTGTTAGGGTATGTGCCTGCATGACTCGGTTGGATGGGTCGTGACGAATTGGTATCATAACCTACGTTACCGGTCTCCAAGTACAAGAGTAAATGTCGAATAGATTCCTGAAGATTGGTGTGTTGATGTCCACATCTAATCTTAGGGGGCCATTGTAACACCTCAAAAAGAAGAACTTAGTCTGAGAAAGAGAGAAAGGTAAACCACGGAGGGGCTCCACAAGCTGTGAAGAGGACCACGATCCGTCACCCTACTCATGGTTGTGCACCCAACAAAAGATGAAAGAGCATGGATGACTAAACGGTCTGTGGAGCTCCACACAGGCCGTGAGGGGGACACAAAATCACCAAGGCTATTGTGAAGGACCAAGGACCACTAGACGGTCTGTGGAGCTTCACACGTGTCGTGAAATGGCTTGTGAAAGAGGCTTGACAAACTTTGAGGTTTAGGTAAATTTCAAACGATCATATCTTTCGAAACTAAATTATTTAGGTGGCTCACGACATATAAAACTAAAGTTCTTTGAGTCCTCTTTCCTACACCAACAAGTTTGCCTAATTCCGAGCCCAGAGTAAAAAGTTATTCTCATTTTAGTGCAGCCTTGTCGGGTAAAGCATGCTAACGACCCACTTGACGGGTCGTGGTGCTCTAGACGGCCCATGAAGCCTGTCTTGAAGTCACTTGGTCAGCTTTTAAGTGAGGTTTCCACCCCAAAGTAACTGGTTAAGTACCACGGATGTCCAAATGGTCTTTGAAGATCCACATGGACCGTGAAGGGGACATGTCAGACTTAGAGTTTAGGGACAACTTTAAACGACCATATCTTTTAGCAAAAAATGTATTAGGTGGCCCATGACCAATCAAATCAAAGATCTCTAAGTCCTCTTTCCAATGCCACTAAGTTTACCTAATTCTAAGATTAAAGTAAAAAGCTATGCCCATTTTAGTTAAGCCCTGTCGGTAGGGCGTTTTCACGAGCTGCTAGACGGGCCTTGGTCGTCATGATGGCCCGTGAAGCCCCTCTTAAAGTCACTTCAACAACATTTAAGTCAAGGTTGCGTTGTTCTTTTTCCTTATGAGTTTGGTACTTAAACTACGTCTTTTTGCATAGTCTGAGCTTAGTAAACTAGTCAGAAACTACCTAGAACCCTCAGTCTCCTAAAATTACCAAGATTAGAACGAAAAGAAGAGTAAAAGTCAACAGTTCCTCACAAGAACAAGCAGTGGTCTTCTTTAAGTTCAGCCCCGAAATACAAAGGATATCTTTGTAGATTTCGTCACCAGATATGTAGGATTTTACTAGTGTGTTCCTTTCACCCATTAGGTTCCTAGAGTTCAGTCAGTTCTTTGATTATGCATAGCTTTTTTTTATATAGGATTTCTAAAACCTTGGAGATTCATTGTGTTTTAGCTGCTATAGTTTCCATAATCTAAATAGCATGTTTCTTGGAAATTTTGCATAGTTCCATGTATAGAATTCAGAACCCTAGCATTGATTAATCATCAATACTCATGAATTATACTTGCTAGACTAATCAGACGTAAGCTCATGCTTTAAAATTAGAATGTGTTATCTTTCAGTATAATTATAAGCATTCCAAGATAGCATATATGTATTTTGAGCCACTCACTACTTCATTGCATTTTACTTTTAATTTAGTTAGGAGTATAGTTAGCACCGAGTTGGACTAGGGTTCAGTGTACCCTCACATTCCCAAAACTAAGTGCCAATGCAGATTCAGAAGTCTCTTCTGTTGCACCAGTTTTAGTGATCACGCCACAGTCATGCCTCTATACCCCTGACAAGGTATATAGGGTCCTCTCGATGGGGTGTATACATCGAACTCCACATTTAGCTCACATGTTTTATGTCGGTTAATAGTAGCTCCCGCAGTCATACTTTCATTTCATTGACCACGTTATCAGTATTCATTTCAGTATTTCGTTCAACATATTAGCTACATGATTAGTACTTGGTCATTGCATTTAGCATAGCTTTTCAGTTACACTTCAGTACAATCTATTTCCATGCTCATTATTATATTGCTCAATTATATCATTATTCAACTTAGTATCTATATCATGCATTCTCGATACATTCCAAGTACTAACTCATACTTTGCGCTACACCATTTTGTGATGTAGGTTCAGGCACTTAGCATCTAGCTCACGCTTAGTTCGATTTCGAGCCTATACTCAACAACTTCAGCGGTGAGTCCTCATAGTTCAAGGACATTTCTTTATGCTTGGTTTAGTTAGTTTATTTTCATTATTTTTAGAGTTAGTTGGGGACTTGTCCCAGCAGCTCATTAGTAGTAGAGGCTTTCAGACATAGAGTCATCATTTAGGTAATTTGGATTGTTTCTCCTTTGACATTCAGTTATATTCTCACGTGAGTTTCTTTTAGTTGTGAGTCACTTTACAGTTATGCTTCCACTTTCTTAGTTATATTTTATTATTCTTGTGATATGCCAGTCTCAGGGTTAGCTTGGGGTTAGTTGTGATCCTAGGTCCCATGTTACATCCGGTAGGTAGCCTTAAGGCGCGACAAACTTGGTTCCAGAGCATCAGCTTCAAAGTCCTAAAGTATCTGAAAGCTGCACTAAGTAGATTCTCTTTGATGAGTGTGAATTGTGCTACACCTGTGAGAGTGAGGCTATTAGGTATTTTAAGAAAATTTCCCTTTTTTTGTTATTCCTATCATGCGTGAAGTGTCATTCAACTTCTCCTTTCTAATTTCCGTTATGAATTTCAGATCATGCCTCCTCGTAGAGCTAAGACACGCAATGCTAACACAGTTCCTCCCATCCCGAACCTTGAGGTTACAAATGTAGAGTTTTGTAATGTGCTCCATCTTTTGGCTTAGATCGTAGCCAACTAGGATAATCAGCAGGCCCATGTTCCTGCAAGCACCACTGGTGGATCAGCTACAACTAGGGTTCAAGACCTTATTTGTATGAATGCGTCAGAGTTTCTAGGGCAAAAGATTGGTAATGACCTACAGAACTTCGTTAATGAGGTCAAGAAGATTCTTGAGGTAATGCAAGTGACTGGTACTGATAGTGTTGAGCTAGCATCCTATCAACTTAAGGATGTGGCTAATATCTGGTTCACACAGTGGAAAGACAACATGGGTGTAGATGCAACTCCTGTTACTTGGGATTTGTTTACTGGAGCTTTTCTTGACACGTTGTTCCCGAGATAGTTGAGAGAGGCTAAGGCTCAGAAGTTGATGAACTTGAGGGATGATTTGATGTCAGTCCAAGAATACGAGATAAAGTTCACCCAGCTCTCCAGGTATGCCCCACATATGGTTATCGATCCGAGAGCACAAATGAGAAAGTTCTTATTTTGAGTATCCGATCTGGTGAAGACTGAGTGCAAGAATTCTATGTTGTTAGGGGATATGGATATCTCCAGATTAATCACCCATGATCAGCAGGTTGAGGAAGATAAGCTCAAGGAAATGGCTAAGGATAACAAGATGGATAAAATAGATAATTATGAATACTCTAAGCATAGGTTAGGCAGTGGGTGTGGCCAGTCTGGTCATAAGTTGAAGGATTGCCCTTCTGCCAAGCAAGGACAAGGAGGTAGCACTAACAGGGGTCGGTCTACAACATGAGTAGCTCCACTGGGTCACTCCACTCAGCGTGGTGCCTCATCTAGTACATGTGGTGTTAGCGCCAGAACAGGTTGTATGCTCTTTAGGCTCACCAGAACCAAGAAGATTCTCCTGATGTGTTCACTGGTACGTTACAAGTCTTCCATTTAGATGTTTATGCATTGTTAGATCTAGGGGATACATTTTCTTTTGTTACTCTATATATAGTAGTAAACTTTGGTGTCGTTCTAGAAACTCTCTCCGAACCCTTCTTAGTCTCTACTCTAGTTGGTGACCCAGTTATAGATAGATAGATATACATAAATTTCCCTATCACAGTTCCTCAAAAGTCACCTGAGCAGACGTTGTAGAGTTATAAATGGTAGATTTTGATATTATTTTATGAATGGATTAGTCACATTCCTGTTATTCCTCTGTCGATTGTAGAACTAAGATTGTTCGGTTTCAGTTTCCAAACAAGCCAGTCTTAGAGTGGAGGGGTAGTAACTCAGTGCCTATGGGAAAATTTATCTCTTACCTTAAGTCTAGGAAAATGATTTCCAAAAGGTATATCTATCATCTTGTTCGGGTTAAGGATTCAAACTCTGAAACCCCAATCATTGAGTCAGTCCAGTGGTGAATGAATTTCCAAAAGTGTTTCCAAAAGATCTTCTCGAAGTTCCTCCTGAGAGGGAAATCGACTTCGAAATACATCTCCTTCCAAATTCCCAGCCTATTTAGATTCATATCTATAGAATGGCTCCAGCTGAGCTAAAGGAATTGAAAGAGAGTAGAAAGAACTTCTAGATAAGGGTTTTATCAGACCTAGTATCTCTTTGTTGGGTACTTTAGTGTTGTTCGTGAAAAGGAAAGATGGTTCTCTCAGAATGTGCATTGACTATCGTTAGTGGAACAAAGTCACAATCAAGAATAAGTATCCTATCCCCAAAATTGATGACTTGTTTGACCAACTTCGAAGTACTAGTTGATTTTGATGATCTCATGTCTATTAAGGCTATTTCCCCACAAGTAATAATGAACTAAGTTACTCAAGGAGTATCACATATGAGTTCCAAATATTTTAAAGAAGAAGTTAGCTTGCATTGACAATGATTTATGACTTATGTTTTATAACTCTTTCATATGATATTTTAGCTTGCTAGCTCAAATGCATGTCATGAAATGAAATATACCTTTTAGCATGATTTTAAATGTTTTATTCATGGCTATCATACTTGGTACATTTTTTTGTACTAACGCATACTCTTGCATACATTTTCCCTAAATGTAGGGTCCGACATACAGGTTTTTAAGTCTCGTGGTTAGTAGTTGAGTTTGTTATTTCCCGAGCTTTGGTCAGCCCTCATGCTTCGAGGACGGAGTTGTTTTTTTAGTTTCCTTCACGTATTTTTCTTTTTGACATGATGTATGACCTAGGCCCAATTTCATTCAATCTATTGTATTAGATGGCTATGATGGGATAAGAGATTAGACTTTCTCTTTTCATTTTATAAAAAGTTTTGGACTTGGACTTTTGTTTTACTCTTATTGTTGTATTTCGTATGTTATGAGGACTAAATAGCTTGCATGGAGTCCTTCGGGGTTCTATACGCCATGTTATATCTACGGGGTACCCCTGGGTCGTGACAAACTTGGTAATCAGAGCACAAGGCTTAGAATGGTCCTAGGATGTTTCATAAGCCACGTCTAGTAGAGTCTTGTTCATAAGTGTGAAGTGCGCCACATTTATCAATGAGAAGCTACAAGATGATTAGGAAACTCCACTATTTTCGTTACTCTAAAGTCATGCGATAGAGTTTAACTCTATAGGGTCCCTCTCCTAATCCCTATCTTATGTTCATCTGGATATAGCTACTCAAAGAGCTTTCTCTAGGGGTAATGATGAAGACAATGTGGATCAAGAAGCTCTTCGTCAAGCTCCTTAATCTTCAGTCGACCCATTGGCTGAGAATGTGACTAATGCGGAGTCTAGGGCGGCTTTTCAAGTAGGGGCTCAAGCCATGACGGCCCAAGCCAAAAGACAGATAGTAGTCCCCGTAAACCCAAATGTGGGTATGGCGGCTTCTAGAGTAAGTGATTTCATAAGGACAAACCCTTCAAAATTTTATGGTTCTAAGGTTGAGGAAGATCCTCAAGAGTTTATAGATGAGATTTATAAGATTTTGTTCATTATAGGAGTGACTCTGGTGGAGAAGGCTGAATTAGCCGCTTATCAACTTAAGGGGGTTGCTCAAATTTGGTTCAACCAATGGAAAAAGCAAGGCCGGTAAAAGCGGGTCCCATAGAGTGGAAGAGGTTCAAAAATTCTTTTCTTGATTGGTTCTTCCCTCTAGAGATGAGAGAGGCTATGGTACTTGTGTTTATTAATCTTCAACATGGAAAAATGAGTGTTAAGGATTATGCTTTAAGGTTCACTCGGTTGTCGAAATATGCTCCTTCTATAATGGTCGGCCCTAGGTCGAGAATGAGGAAGTTTATGTTGGGTGTATCCCATTTAGTAGTGAAATAATGTCGTACGACTATGTTTGTTCATGCCATGGATATTTATCGCCTTATGGTCCATGCCTAACAATTTGAAAAAGAGAAACTTAAAGGGAGACCTAGGGAGGAAAAAAGGTCTAGAATTGATGATGGTAATTCATCTTATGTTCGATGGACATGGTCGTCTTAGGAATCGACAAAGGTTTTTCGGACAAGGTTCCTCCAATGCTCCTAGGTATAATTAAGAAAGGGTGTCTAACCCTAAACCGCAAGGAATTAGTAGTGGATCCATATTGCCTAGTTGTGCTAGATGTGGAAAGAGACATGAGGATAAATGCTTAGCCAGCATAGATGGTTGTTATGGATGTGGTAAAAGTGGTCACAAAATGAGGGGTTGCCCAATGCTTATGGCTAAAGGAAGAGAGGGCAAGCAAGCTCTTCCTAGTGGTTCGAGTTCCAATGCTCCTAAGTTCAACCAAGAAAGGGTGTCTAATCCTAAACCTCAAGGAGATTATAGTGAGGTTTTATTGCCAGATTTTGGTAAATGTGGAAGAAAGCATGCGGGCGTATGTCTAGCGTGTTCCAAAGCTTGTTTTGGTTGTGGTAAGATGGATCACAAGATAAGGCATTGTCCTTCAGCTGCTAGGAATGAGGGATATAGTCATCAAAGGGCTCAACCCTATCCTTTATCCGGTCTAACTGGTTCGGGTACTAGTGCTCCAAGCAAGATAGGTTCTATGATCTCTAGACTAGAGGTGAATACGAGTCTTCTCCTGATGTGACTATCGGTATGTTGAAAGCCTTTCTATTAGATGCTATGATTTACTAGATCCCGGTACTATCTTATCTTTTTTAAATGCCATATGTGGCTATGAAATTAGATGTGCTTGTTGGTGCATTATTAGATCCCTTTTCTATCTCTACCCTTGTTGGTGTTCTTCTGATGGTTGAGATTGTCAACAGAAAATATCCCATTTCTTTATCTCATAGAGTTACTCTAGTGATTTGGTAGAGCTTGAGATGCTAGATGTTGATCTTATTCTATGTATGGATACGTTGCACTCTTCTTATGCTTCTATTGATTGTAGAACCCGTGTAGTCAAATTTTTAGTTTCCGATTGAGCCTATCCGAAAGTAGAATGAGAAAAATCTATATCAAAGGTTTGGGTTATTTCTTCTCTTAAGGCTAAGAAGATGACTTTTAAAGGTTGCATGTATCCCCTAGAAAGGGTGAGGGAAATAGATTCTAGTGTTGACGAACTACAAGGAGATAGTTACCTTTCTAAGATTGACCTTAGGTCGTGTTAGCACCAAATGAAAGTGAAAGGTGATGATATTACAAAAACAGATTTTAGAACCCAATATGGTCATTATAAGTTTTAGTGATGTCGTTTGGTTTGACTAATGTTCCGACATCATTTATGGATTAGATAAATAGGTTGTGTAGACAATACCTTAATATGCTCAGTATTAGACCCTGCCAAGGGTAGATTTATGGTTTAAGATGGTTTAAGATCGTCTTTTTGTGATGGATGTGAAAGTTAAGAAAGGACTTGATCCGACCTTAGTAGAATTGAAAAAAAAAAAAGGTACTTGAAAAATTTGTTGAGGCTTCCTCCCAATGGGGAGATGGTGTACTTAGATATGCTAAGGGATTATGTGATTGATTTTAACCTTTGCCATTTATTGAGTTTTCTTATAATAATAGCTATCACTCGAGTGTTGATATGGCTCAATTAGAGGTCTTATATGGTAGGAGGTGTAGATCACCCATAGGTTGGTTTGAGGTGGGTAAAGTTGCTCTAATAGATCCCGAATTGGTACAAGAAGCCATGGAGAAAGTTTGGCTTATAAGTAAAACCCATAGGTTGGTTTGAGGTCGTATGCCGATGAGAGAAGAAGGGATCTAGAGTTTGATGTTAACAATTGGGTTTACTTGAAAATCTCACCCATGAAGGGTGTAATGAGGTTTGG
Organism: Solanum acaule; assembly: GCA_036250505.1. Classification (NCBI taxonomy): domain Eukaryota; kingdom Viridiplantae; phylum Streptophyta; class Magnoliopsida; order Solanales; family Solanaceae; genus Solanum; species Solanum acaule. The sequence goes on from JAJOOR010004256.1 coordinate 52,624, forward strand.
TAAGAAGGGGAAGCCTAGTCCCTTGTATGTAGGCCCATAAGAAATTTTGAGACGTGTTGGTAAGGTTGCTTATGAGTTGGATTTTCCATGTGAGTTGGCATCGGTGCATCCGGTTTTCCATGTCTCTATGCTTGAGAAGTGTGTTGGAGATCCGACGTCCATAGTGCACCTAGAAGGGTTGGGGGTGGATGAAAGTCTTTCTTATGAGGAAGTTCCGATTGAGATTTTAGACCTACAAGTCAAGAAATTGAGAAACAAGGAAATAGCTTATGTGAAAGTATTGTGGAAGAATCATTTAGTTGAGGGTGCTACTTGGGAGTCTGAGGCCACTATGATGTCCCAATATCCTCATCGTTTTCCTTCTACTCCTATTCTAGCTTCAGGTAATGAGTTCCTCTTGAGTTGTCCTTGTTTTGGGAGTCTTGTGTTTTTAGGTGTTTCCATGAAATCCTGATGTGATCCATGCTAATGAAAACTTGTGTTCTGAAAGAAAACGCATTTATATGATTGATTTTCCTCATGTTATTGTGCATTGAGTATGAGTTGCCTATATACTTCATGAGATGAATTGATGAACATGCTTTAGATATACTTTTTTAGAGTGAATTGCATAAATGCTCCATGAGTTGTGTTGAGCATGCTTTTAGCTTGGAGAAGGTAATTCCTCCTTGAACATGAGAAATGTTGAAATTTGATGCATAATGGGTTGTTAGATGTAGTTCCTACTTCCTTATATTGCATTGATTATGTTTAGCTTGGAGATGAAGTTCCTCCTTGGTTGTGTGCATTTAGAAGAGTTGCATGCATGTTGGGCTGCTACTATTGAGTCTTTACTTCTTTAAGGTGTCTAGAAATGTCATTCGAGGACGAATGTTCCAAAGAGGGAGATAATGTAACACCCCAGAATTTAGTACACTAAACTAGGGCTAAGTGTGAGGGCAAGAGCAAAGGAAAAGGTGTAGGGCAGCCCACTCTTCCATAGACGCTGCCCACCTTCCCACGACCACCACCACGGCTCGTAGTATGGCTCGTGGTGGGCTAGGCAGTGGCTAGGTGAAATCTGCCAAAAACAATCCCCTCCACATGAGCCATTTCACGGCTCATGAAGGCTATCACTGGCTGTGGGAAGGCTCGTAGTGGTGACTTAGTTGTAGGGGGATAAAGGGGTGGCACACTATCTACTAGTCTAAGGACCACGGAGGGCACCACGGCTCGTGGTGACGACCACGACTCGTGGGACCACACGTGGTCATGAGGCAGACCACTGTAAGCTAGGGGAAATTTAGGTCCTTCCGAAATTAATTAGATTAAAGCTAAGTCGTTTTGTCGATGCCTAGGACCCCTATATAAGTCATTTTAACCCCAAAACTCACCCATTCAAATCATTATTTCCAAAACCCTAAAGAAAATCAAAGATCTTCCTCTCCAAAATATTACTCTCTCTAGTAACTTGAAGAAGAAGAAGAAATGATTCAAGCTAGGATCAAGGTCAAGCCTCAATTCCTTCATTGAAGTTAAGCTTTGGGCTTTGAGGTATGATGGTTTTTCATCCATGGATTCCTTCCATCCATGGAGTTCCCAAATTCCACATTGAGTTGGAATTCTCTTCAATTAATTTGGATTTTCTAAATTGTTGATTTAAATTATCGAATTATGATCTCTTATGCATGAATTGATTAATTACAATGATTTTATTATGACTACCCGCATGAACCCAGGTAATCCCCATGATGTGAGATTTTGATCTTCAAGAAAGATTTTTATGAAATGAAGAATGTATTGCAAGCTTACATGTATTTATGATCAAATCCATAGCTAACCCATGTTTTCTAATAGTTGATGATTGAAATTGGGCTTTGACCTCAAGAGATAAATAATGGACTTATGCATTGTTTTATGAAATCTATGACAATGTTTTAAGGGTGCTTTGAGAGTAAAGTACAAAAGATGATGTTGTGTTGTGAAAGGATATTCTCAGTAAAACACATACTAGCTTGGTGTGAAAGGTTTTCTCACATAGAAAGGACTCTTCGGTTGAAAGGCTTTCTCACCTAATTGAATCAAAGATTAAACGCTATTACGAAAATATCATGGATGGTGAAATATTTTCTCACGCATGGTCTAAGGAGCTATCCTAATGAAACTAACTTGTATTGGTTGTCCAAGGGAACCTTTTTATGAGTAATGAAGTGAAGTAAGAAATGACTATTCCGTGGGAATTTATGCTTAGCAATGAGTGGGTATTAAATATGAGCTGGAAGCTCTCACGTAGTGGAGTCCGGGTTTCCAAAGTAATCTCATGAGATGTAAGCCTTCACGTAGTAGAGTCCGGGTTTCTATTAGAAATCTTCTTATCCCATAAGTACGTGCCCACATAGGTTGATTAGCTAGTGGATCCACTTAAGCTAAAAGTTGAGGTTCTACTTTTCGTAAGTACAATCACCCTTTCAGTGTAGGAGACACCGGGGGATCATGTTATAGCTCACATGGTTTCAGGTCGATTAAGGCTATTTTCCCACAAGTAATAATGAACTAATGTCACTCAAAGAATATCACATATGAGTTTCAAAGATTTTAAAGAAGAAGTTAGATTGCATTGACCATGATTTATGACTTATGTTTTATAACTCTTTCATATGATATTTTAGCTTGCTCAAATGCATTTCACGAAATGAAATGTCCCTTTTAGCATGATTTTAAATGTTTTATGCATGTCTATCAAACTTGGTACATTGTTTTTGTAACACCCCGGAAATCTAATGACCTAAGCTAGAGCCTAACATGTAGTCTAGTAGCCTAATGAAGTTAAAACGTAAGGTTAGAGTCCTAAAATAACTTCCCTAACTTAAAGTCAAGGCTTGACCCCCTAGGACCCCAACAAGGGTCCTTTTGGAGGACCCAAGGGAAGGTCCAAAATATATTTAAAAACCATCTTGAACCACGATTGGGCACCCACGAGTCGTGGGTGGAACCATGCTCTGTGGTTAGGAGGCGTGATTTGAGACTTAGTCTCTCCAAGCGGTCCCTCCAAATTACCCTCTCTGATCCAAACCACACCAATGCAGGACGGACAGTGGTCCCATCCACGATCCATGGATAGGGTCCGTGGAACACCACCTGTAAAAACTGGTTTGGGTTCGGCCAAGGGAGGGGTGTTTTCGTAAATTCTAATTTAATTAATTAAGGGTAGGGTTGGTTATTATTAGTTATTTTAGATATATTAAAGTACTTTTAACTATTAAATAAAACCTTTTAACTCTCATAACTCAATAACTCAAAACTCAACCAACTCTCCTCTCCAAGAAATTTCTCTCTCTAGACTCCAATGAAGAACATCAACAAGGTCAAGCTAGGGCTTCAAGATTCATCCCTTTCACTTCAATTTCGTGAGGAAAGCATCAATCAAGTTATGGGAGACTTGATTCATGAAACACTTTTCTCCATGAAGCCCTTCAACTCTTAATTTCTAAACTTGTAAATTGGTCAAAAACTAGGGTTTTCATTTTAACCATGGGTTCTTCCTAAAAACGATTTCATCATGTTAATTGTCTTATATTATGGATGATTTGATGTTTAATGGTGATTTTTATTGTAAAAATTCCCCAAGAACCCATGTACTCCCCCATGACCCTAATTTCATGAATTGTGATGGGTGTATTGATGCAATATGATTAATATGAATTGTATCTATGTTAATCTAGTTATTGAATCTTGTTTTATTCATGCCTATTGTAGTATCTTTAGGTGTAATTGTGAGACATTATTCATAACCCTTGAAAGGGGGTAAATTGCTAGGGTTTGTACATGTTGATGAAAGTTGTATATGAACTTATGATTCACTTAGAAAGTGAAGATCCTATGACTATTGTGTAAATTAAGTTATTGTTGAAAGGCCATTCTTCCCTTACCCCTACACTTGATTATGTATGAATTGTCTAGGATGATGATAATGTTGTTGTGTTGATTGAAAGTCTATTCTAATGAAAACACTATAAACAATAATGTGAAAGGCTTACTCACATGTTAATGATGATTCTAAGGTTGAAAGTTAGTTCTCACTTTATTGAATCTATGAGCTATTTTATGAGTTGTATTGAATGAAGGGTAGAGCACTCATTCGCACATGTAAATACAATTCTAGACTAATTATGTATAATTGGGAAATAATGCTTAGTACCGAGTGGATATGGTCAATGAGGTAGATGCCCTTCTGTCAATACAATAGGTCGGGTCATCTAAACTATTCTCATGAGATGGTAACTCCTCCGCCAATAAAATAGGTCGGGTTTCTAGAAGCAATCTCCATATCCCATAACTATGTGCCCACATAGGTCTTTAGCTAGTGGATCCACTTTATAGCTATACATTTAGTTCTACCTTAGGCAAGTAGCACACCTTCTTTCTGTGTGGGGTTATACGACATCGAATTCCATGTAGCTCACATGGTCTATGTCGGTTATGGCTACTTTTCCCTATATGATAAGATACTGAATAACTCATGAACTAAACTATGACTTCTTGTTAAGTTTACTTAGTAGGAGTGGGGGTATGGGACTTCACTTTTACATTCCACAAGTTGACTTAGTAGGATGTTATGGGATGGTTTCTTTATGGTATGATGAGACATTAATGTATGCATGTATGTTGAATGGATAGTTGCTATGAATGACTTTCCTTATGTTCAAGTAATATACATAACTATTTCTTTACTTATCACTATTGATTATAATGAGGTCTAAAGATGATATGTATGACTAAGGTAGCTTCAAAGGAGTACTTAGTGTTGTTGGTATTATGGGATGTTAACCATACATTGAACAAGTGTTCTTTAGGGGTTGCTAAGGTAATGATTTCTCTATGTTATGAGTATTAATGTGATTATGGATTCTTCTACATTGAAAGTGCATGTGGATTTCCAAACTTGACAAATGCATACTTTTTTATCAAAAATGTCCTTTTTATCACATTTCAAGGATTTTATGCATTCTTCCATACTTAGTACATATTATTTTCTAACCCTACTTTTTCTACATTTTGATAAGTGTAGGTTCTGGCTAGGTTACATGCACTCTCCTTTCTTGAAGAAGACTTGGATTGCTTATCTCCAAGTAGTGGTGAGTCCTCAAGTTCGAGGACGGATTACTCATTTCTTAGTTCCTATTGTACTTCTTATATTGAGACTTTATTGATGTAAAGGGCTAAGTCCCAAACTTTGTATTCCTATGTCTTAGATGGTAAATGAGACAAAGTCTAGATTCTTATGATTTTCGATTATGAAAATGAAGTTTGACTTCGATTGTAAAAGTTTTATATTTTTCGCATTATTCTTATGACTTTATGTGTATGATTATGCTAAGGGCTGGTATGCGACCCCTTCAGGATCAAATATGTCGTGTTACGTCTAGGGTGTAACCCCGATCGTGACAAACTTGGTATCAGAGCATACGGTTTTGGGAATGGTATTTAGGTTGATGTCTAATGACCACGTCTAGTAGAGTGTTGTTCATGAGTGTGAAGCGCGCCACACTTATGAATAAAAGGCTATAAGATGTTTAGGAACTTTCACTTCTTCCATCACTCTTTAGTCTTGCCTTGGAGTCCTAACTCTAGGAAGTCATTTTTCCTAAACCTTCTCTTGTGATTATAGGCAATGAGTACAAGAAGAAGGAATGCAAGGAGAATGCACGAGGAGGATGTGAATGAGGGAGTTCCTCCCTAAGCTCCTCAAGATCCCGAGCTTCTAATGATGAAGGGTCTATGACTAATGTGGAGATAAGGGCGGCTCTCCAAACATTGACTCAACTCATGAAGGTTCAAACTCAAGCCGTCACCACTCAAGCCCAAGCTATAACGGCACAAGCAAATAGAGAAGTTGGGCCCCGAGTGAATCTTAATGTGAGCACCATGGCTTCAAGGTTGAGAGACTTCACAAGAATGAACCCTCCTATGTTCTTTGGTTCCAAAGTGAATGAAGAATCACAAGTTTTTTGAGAGGTCTATAAGATTGTGGATGCTATGGGAGTGACTTCTATTGAGAAAGCTGAACTAGCCGGGTATCAATTGAAGGATATGGCCCAAGTATGGTACACTCAATGGAAGGATAAAAGGGTTATAAGATTAGGTCACATTGGTTGGAAGTGTTCAAGAATGCATTTCTTGGTAGGTTCTTTCCACGGCAAAAGAGAGAAGCAAGGGTGGAGGAATTTATCAACCTTCATCAAGGAGGTGTGAGTGTCCAAGAATATTCTTTGAAATTCACTAAGTTGTCCAAATATGCCCCATCTTTTGTGTCTAATCATAGAGATAAAATGACCCGATTTGTGATGGGGGTGTCCGACTCCATTGAGGAAGAATGTCGTGTGGCAATGCTTCATGAAAATATGGACATTTCACGTCTAATGGTGTATGCTCAACAAGTTGAGGAGACAAGGTTTAGGAAGAAGAATAGAGAGGTAAAGAGGGCAAGGACCGGTGATGGAAATTATTCTAAGGGCAAGTTTGAAGGTCAAAGTGGACCAAGGTTCAAGAAAAGGTTTTCCAACCAAAGATACTCTAATGCTCCTAAGACCAACAAAGATAGAGTGTCTAACCCTAAGCCTCAAGGAGGCAATAGGAGTGGACCTTCCATGGAGAGGCCTACATGTGCCAAGTGTGGTAAGAAGCATGAGGGAAAATATCTTGCTGGTATAGGTGTGTGCTATGGATGTGGAAAAAATGGGCATCAATTGAAAGATTGCTCAACCCTTTCGACCAAGGGAAGAGAGGGCAATCAAGCTCCTCCTAGTGGTTCCAATTTCGATGCTCTTTAGAAGAATCACTTTTATGCTCTTCAATCAAGAGGTGACCAAGAGAGCTCCCCAGATGTTGTAACGGGTTTGTTGCAAGTCTTTTCCATTGATGTTTACACATTATTAGACCCCGGTGCCACTTTATCTTTTGTTACACCCTTTGTGGCTATGAAATTTTATGTACTCCCTGAAACCCTAATAGAGCCTTTTTCGGTTTCTACCCCGGTTGGTGACTCGGTTGTAGCTAAAAGAGTATATAAGAGTTGTCATATTTATTTATCTCATAAAGTCACTTTGGTTGATTTGGTAAAATTAGACATGCTTGATTTTGATGTAATTTTGGGCATGGATTGGTTGCATGCATGCTATGCTTCAATAGATTGTAGGACTCGGGTGGTCAAATTTCAATTTCAAAAATAGCCAATCTTAGAGTGGAAAGGGGGGGATTCTATTCCTAGAGGTCAATTTGTTTCTTGTCAAAAAGCTAGGAAATGATCTCCAAGGGGTGTGTGTATCATATTGTTAGGATTGTGGATGTTGAATCCAAGGTCCATTCTTTAGAGTTGATCCCCGTGGTGAGTGAGTTTCTGGAAGTCTTTCCCAATGACTCGCCCGACATTCTTTCCGAATAGGAAATAGACTATGGCATTGATCTTTTGTCGGATACACAACCCATATCTATCTCTCCCTATAGAATGGCTCCAGCCGAATTGAAAGAGTTGAAGGCACAAATCAAGGATTTGCTAGACAAGGGTTTTATTGAACCAAGCATATCTCCATGGGGTGCTCTAGTATTGTTTGTGGAAAAGAAAGATGGGTCCCTTAGAATGTGTATTGATTACCATGAAGTGAACAAGGTCACTATAAAGAATAAGTATCCACTTCCTAGAATTGACGATTTGTTTGATCAACTCCAAGGGGCTACCTACTTCTCCAAAATAGATCTTCGTTCGGGTTATCATCAACTAAGGGTGAGAGGGGTTGACATTCCCAAGACAGCCTTTAGGACCTGGTACGGTCACTTTGAATTTGTGGTTATGTCTTTTGGGTTGACCAATGCACCGGCGACATTCATGGATCTAATGAATAAGGTATTTAGGCAATATCTTGATTGATTTGTGATCATTTTTATTGATGATATTTTGATCTATTCAAGAAGTGAGGGTGAACATATGGATCATTTGAGGATCGTATTGGAAGTCCTTAAAGACCACCAATTATATGCTAAGTGTAGTAAGTGCGAGTTTTGATTAAGGTCGGTTGCCTTCCTAGGTCACATTGTGTCGGGCAGGGGTATTGAGGTAGATCCTAAGAAGACGGATGTGGTCAAGGGTTGGCCTAGACCTCTAACTTCTACCGATATTAAAAGCTTTTTGGGTTTGGTCAGTTACTATAGGAGGTTTGTTGAGGGTTTCTCCTCTATTTCTTCTCTATTAACAGCCTTGACCCAAAAGAAAGCTAAGTTTGTGTGGTCGGAGGCTTGTGAGAAAATCTTCCAAGAATTGAAAGATAGACTTACATTCGTTCCGGTGTTGACCTTACCGGAGGGTACCGATGGGTTTGTGGTATATTGTGACGCTTCTCGAGTGGGTTTGGGATGTGTCCTTATGCAATGTGGTACAGTGATTTCATATGCTTCGAGGCAACTCAAGGTACATGAAAAGAATTATCCAACTTATGATCTCGAATTAGCGGCGGTGGTGTTTGCTTTGAAAATTTGGAGTCACTACCTTTATGGGGTCCATGTAAATGTTTTCACCGACCACAAGAGTCTTCAATATGTGTTTGGTTAGAACTTCTAAAGGATTATGATATGAGTGTCCTTTACCACCCCTGTAAAGCCAATGTAGTTGTTGATTCCCTAAGTAGATTGTCCATGGGTAGTGTGGGTCATGTAAAAGATGAGAAAAAGGAATTGGTTCGTGTTGTGCATAGGTTAGCCTGGTTAGGTGTCCAACTAGTTGGTTCCACCAAGGGTTGATTCATGGTCCATCATAGTTCCAAATCGTCCTTTATGGTTGATGTTAAGTCTAAGCAACATCTTAATCCTATTTTGATGGAATTGAAAAAGTTGGATCTCAACAAATCCGTTGAGGCTTTCTCCCAAGGGGGAGATGGGGTGCTTAGGTACCAAGGTAGATTATGTGTTCCGGATGTTGATGGCTTGAGATAGCAGATTTTAGAAGAGGCTCATGGTTCGCAGTATTCTATTCATCCGGGAGCACCCAAGATGTACCGTAATCTACGGGAAGTCTATTGGTGGAATGGCATGAAAAATGATATAGCTGGTTTTGTGGCCACATGTCCGAATTGTCAACAAGTTAAGATCGAACACTTAAAACCGGGAGGTTCAATGCAAGATATAAATATTCCCACTTGGAAGTGGGAGGAAGTGAATATGGACTTTGTGGTGGGTTTACCTCGCACTCGAAGGCAACATGATTCTATTTGGGTCATTGTTGATAGGATGACAAAATCAGCCCACTTCATTCCCGTCAGTGTTTCTTTTTGGCGGAAGACTATGCCAAACTGTACATCAAGGAGATAGTGAAGTTGCATGGGGTTCCCTTGTCTATCATTTCGGATTGGGGTACTCAAGTTACTTCACATTTTTGAAAGGCATTCCAACAAAGGGTTGGTACCAATGTTAAACTTAGTACCGCTTTCCACCCTCAAACGGATGATCAAGCAAAACGCACCATTCAAACCTTAGAGGACATTTTTAGGTCGTGTAAGATTGATTTCAAGGGTAATTTGGATAACCATCTTCCATTGATAGAATTTGCCTACAACAATAGTTACCACTTTAGCATTGCCATGGCTCTGTTTGAAGCACTATATGCTAAGAGGTGTAGATCTCCGGTTGGGTGGTTTGAATTAGGTGAGTTTTCTCTAATTTGTCCCAAACTAGTTTATGATGCCATTGAAAAGGTTTGACTCATTAGAGAGAGGTTGAAAACGGCCAAAAGTCGGCAAAAAATCTTATGCCGATGTTAGAAGGATGTATCTTGAATTTGAGATTGGTGATTGGGTCTACTTCAAAATCTCACATATGAAAGGTATGATGAGGTTTGGTAATAAGGGGAAGATTAGTCCCCGGTATGTGGGCCCATACCAAATCTTGAAACGTGTTGGGAAAGTTGCATATGAATTAGACTTGCCAAATGAGTTGGCCCCGGTTCACCCAGTGTTTCATGTTTCTATGCACAAAAAGTTTATTGGTGATCCGGTATCCATCCTTCCTTTAGAGGGTTTATGAGTTGATGAAAACCTTTCGTATGAAAAGGTCCCGGTTGAGATTTTGGACCGGCAAGTGAAGAGGTTGAGAAATAATGTAGTAGCCTCCGTTAAGGTTTTATGGAGGAATCACTTAGTTGAGAGTTCTACTTGGGAGGCCGAGACCAATATGAAGTCTCGTTATCCTCATCTTGTTCCTTCTACTCCTATTCAAACTTGAGGTAAGTAATCTGTCACGACCCGATTTCTCGAGTCATGATGGCACCTACTATACCATACCAGTAGGTAAGCCAACCCGTGATCCAGAACATCAAGCAATGAGCGAAAGGACAGAAACTAGCGAAAACAATAATCTAAACAAGAATAACAAAGTGGAAGCAACCCAAAATAAATATATACAGAAATCCCTCCCAGAACCTGGAAGTCACTAGTACAGAGCTATCTAATAAAGAGTATAAGTCCCAAAAGTGGACCACAACAAAGCATATTTCAAAGGCAACAAAACTAGCTAAAACAAAAGGAGGAGACAAGACAAACCCAAAATGTGAATTGGTCGTCCTCGTCTCCGAATCACAGCTGCAAAAGAAGGCTGGAGCTAATCACCGCTAGTAACTGGTACTGGGACTTGCATCACGAATAGATGCAGAGTGTAGCATGAGTACCAACACAACAGGTACTCAGTAGGCATCAAAGGCCGACTGAGCAAAAAGGGTAAAAACAATAAGAAAGGATAGAATCTAGACACAAAGAGGTCAAAGCGGATATGAAAAGAAAGCACACGAGCATACCAGAAACAACTAAGTACAACTAAACAAAACCTAACTGGATCCCCAAAAGCCCAGAAGGTACACTCGTGCGCAAGTTTAAGTAAAACCTGAACGGACTCCCATAAGCCCGACAGGTACACAGAAAATCTAAGTCTACTGAGAAAGAAGAAAGTCGGGCTCCCAACCCAAAGTAACTAAGATAATCCATCAGACTCCACCCAGCCAGTAGTGCACTCCCCGCTCAACTAGAAAGAATGACCTTAGGGGGCACCCAACCAGACAGTCCACTCCCAGCCCAGCTAGAAAGAGGGACCCGAGGGTGAGGTAGATATCGCGAGTCGTCCCACCATGCAGTCAACTCCCAGCCCAGCTAGAAAGAGCGACCCGGGGACACCCAACCAGCAGCACACTCCCAGCCCAGCTAGAAAGAGAGGCCCAAGGGTGATCGCTGATATCACCGAGTCTACCCAGCCAGTGACACGCTCCCAGCCCAGTTACAAAAAAATGACCTCGAGGGTGATGGTATCTCTAATAGGATCCAATCTAACAACTACCACCGTGGAACGCTGTCCACTCTAAGAAATCACAGAAAAAGCTCCAAGCCTATACTATCTCAATCCCACACCTTTAGTGATGAACTAAACCTTCGAGAACGCGTCAAAACTAGAGGGAGAAGATATAGAAGTGCAGCAAGCAGCGATAACGCCTAATCTAAGGCTCAACTATCATACTCAAGTCTGCTACTTTAGTCTACAAGGAGCTAAGTCATCCGAACGACGTCGGTAGAAAGTCAAGGTTATCTAGCCCACATGTGTCATAAGTCTAAGGCAATGCAAGCCTAACATAGACTAAAGACATCATGCTTACGGTTAAGGATGAACAAGGCATACAACACATAGCATACAATAGCATTTAGCACATAAGCATGCACCTCTACTAAACCGATTAATATGATACTATACCCGAAATACGGTCAATCGATCCTAACATGAGGTATCTAATCAAAGTAAGGTAGGAAACTTGTACCCAACCCCAATTCACTTCAATCGACATGGTTTTACACAATTAAGCTCAATCTAAAAGAAAGGAAGTTGTAGCCTACCTTAAGGCTGACCGCGCGCGCTCTCCAAATCACTTTACCGAAGCTTTTCCTTCCCGAACGACCTTTGAACGCTGTCACTCTATCAAATATAGGATCACAACGTTAGTACGGTCGTTTAGACACCAAAATCACAACAAACAGAGACGGGTCAATTTTAGAGTCAAAATGGGAATCATGGGACCCGCACCAAACTGTCCGAATTTGACTATGTCAAGAAACCCTAAACAACACCTCAAACTTGTGTTCCAAAATGGAACACAATTTGAGGCTCAAAACATAGCAAAAACCAACAAGCGAGAAACCACACTTTAATCAACTAAAAGAAAACCTACAGTAGTCAAACCTCAAAATCTACAAGGATCTAATAGTGACCAGCACTCCTTGAACACTCTACGACGAAGTCACGACAATTCTCAACACGTGGGAATTCGAATCACCCAAAACCGAGCTAAAATGAAAGAGATATGACCAAACCAAGAATGCCAAAAACAAAGGCTCGAAAAAGGGGTACAGCAGTCAGGTTTATCATGAAATTACCTCGAACTACGTGCATCCGACAACTTTCGAACACTATACAGCGAAGCCACCGAAAATATAAAGCTCCCGCACTTCGAATCGCCTAATTCGGATGAGAGATGAGAGAGTTAAGAGGGTTTTAAGTTTGGGAAATGGTTGCTGATTTATATGCATTAAATAACAGATTTTCTGCAATTATTCCCAAAATTTTAAAACTCCGACGGGGTGCTCCGAACTTGTTCGGAACCCCGTGCACGCAGATGAGATATGCAACCATACCAAATTCGATATTCCGGACTCAACGGCGCAGTCGAAATTTCCATACGAGGTCATCTTGACAAAAAGTGGGTCCCACACTCAAATGTCATTTTATGTCAAAACCCACAAAAGGGCTCGGAAAGATATTGAAATCCTCGGGACACAAAAGAAGGGTCAATCTAGACCAAACTCGACATTTCGGAGCTAACCGCGTTGACAAAATTCTCATATGAGCGCGTTTACTCAGAATGTTGACTAAAGTCAAACTTAGGCTTAAACTTAAAGTTAAAATGCCTAATCGCACCGATTTACACTGAAAACCTCGGGAGTCATGCCGACCATGCTATCAGCCTAAAGGGATCCTTCCGGAGCTGATGGAATTGTCAAAATTTGATTCCGATGTCATATTCTTGAACTTTTGATCGAAAATGATCATTCAAGGTTCATAAGCTCCAAAACACAAAAACTCGCACCAAGAACAAACGTACGACCAGTTGACCGAACTGTCACTCCCAACAAGTCATAAATGACTTGGGGTCGCTACATGAATGCTCTAAACGACACACAAAAGGCAAGACACAGAAATGACCAAGAGGGTCATTACATAATCCATCTTGAGTTTGAAGTGTTTTGGGAGTCATGTGTATTGTATGAGCTTTTCATGATTTCCCTATGTTATGCATGTTCTTGTGAGAATTCATGATTTGCATAAAGTGAGTTTTCATTATTTATATGTTCCTCATAATTGATTTGCAATTTAGTATGATGATTGCATTGTTGACTTCATGAGGTGAATTGATAGACATGCTTAGTTATGTTTTGATAAATGCCTTGTTAGCTCCATATTGTTATGTTGAGCTTACTTGAGTTGAAGAAGGTAGTTCCTCCCATATTGATGTGAATTGATGAGTTTCATGAATATTGGGGATGGTAGATGTAGTTCCTACTTCCTTGTATTGCATTGGCCAAGTTGTGAAATGGAGTTGAAGTTTCCTCCTTTTGAAAAGTGCATAAAGTAATTGTTGCATTTGTGAGTTTTGCATATTTTGATGTTTCATGCATGATGGGCTGTTAGTCTAGAGTTTCTAACTTAGTTTGGTGTTTAGATCATCATTCGGGGACAAATGTTCCCAAGGGGGAGATAATGTAATACCTCGGAAACCTAATTACCTAAGTTAGAGCCTAACATGTAGTCTAGTAGCCTAATGAAGTTAAAACGTAAGGTTAGAATCCTAAAATAACATCCCTAACTTAATACTAGGGTTCTAGTACCTAAACGTCAAGGCATGACCCACTAGGACCCAATAGAAGGTCCAAAACTTGTCAAAAAACCAGCTTTAACCACGATTGGGCACCCACGAGTCGTGGGTGGAACCACGCTCCGTGGTTAGGAGGCGTGGTTTGAGACTTAGTCTCCCCAAGCTGTCCCTCCAAATTACCCTCTCTAATCCAAATCACACCCATGCAGGACGGGTCGTGGTCCAATCCACGATCCGTGGATGGTGTTCGTGGAACACCACCTGTAAAAGCTGGTTTGGGTTCGGCCAAGGGAGGGGTGTTTTTGTAAATTCTAATTTAATTAATTAAGGGTAGGGTCGGTTATTATTAGTTATTTTAGATATATTAAAGTACTTTTTACTATTAAATAAACCATTTTAACTCTCATAACTCACAAACTCAAAACTCAATCAACTCTCCTCTCCAAGATATTTCTCTCTCTAGACTCCATTGAAGAACATCAACAAGGTCAAGCTAGGGCTTCAAGATTCATCCTTTTTACTTCAATTTCGTGAGGAAAACATCAATCAATGTATGGGAGACTTGATTAATGGAACACTTTTCTCCTGGAGAAGAACCAATTTGGCGACAGGAATGGGAATTCAGTGAATTGCCGACCAACTCCACGATAGCAACTTGGATCGCCTAAAGTGAAAGACATGGGAGGCTGATAACAAAATGAAAAGTGATGATGGAAGAGAGCAAAGGGCGGACTGTCGAACCACTCGGCAAGGCGTGACTTATTACGCCAAATGGACTTTCAAGCCAAAAAGTGGGCACCTATAAATTGGAATTTACAATGAAGATTGAGTAGTTCTGATCCCCAAGTTTGATAGTTAGAGTTTTCTTTGAGTGTTTCAGTTGCTATTGTAGACTTTGTGGATTTCTAAGCTTAATTTTGAGAATTTGCAAGTTGGTTTTTGAACTAAATCATTAGGGACCATTGTAAAGGCTTGGAGACTCTTACCTAGTTGATGGCTAATCTAGTTGGTAATTGTTTTTACCTTTTTATGATGCTTAGCTAAAACCCCAATTCTTGGGGTGTGATCATGTGATAATGGACTGAATTAGGTTATGGGTATTGTTATTTACTGATTTTAATGCTTAATTGAAGTGGGTTTAATCATTAGTTGTGTATGAATTTATGAATTGTAGTTGCAAATGTAGTTATCGTATAGAGTTCTAGGCTTGATTGAGCGAGAATTTTTAGAACCAAATCTTTCGATTAATGATTGTAGTTATTGGATTGATATGGGTTTAGCATGAAAGAGTAAGTCCTAAATTTGATTCTACTCATCTAGCTCGAGAGAGTGGATGAATTAAGGTTTTGGGTTGTTTACATTGTTAAGCTTGTTGATGTTCGAGAGAAATCACTTGAATTGTGGTAGTTGTTCGAAAGAAAACTATTATACCCATAGTCTAGCCCACACATTGAGATTTAGCAATCCATTAGTAATTTTGATTACCCATACAACGAAATTAACCCATAATCGATCACATCCCAAGAATTCCTCTCTATATTGTTATTTCCCTTATTTTCATCTGTGTTTTAGTTGTTAATTGACAATCCAATCCCCCCATATGACATTCGTTGTCACTCCCTTATAATTGTTTATATGTTTTCGATAATTTATATTCCTCTAACCGATTAGACCACATTTGTACTTCATAACTGAATTCGAACAATTGTACCGCTCCCTGTGGGTTTGACCCCAACTCTTTGTTGGGTTTTATATTGGATAAAAGCTGTCTTTACACCTAGAATAGGAAGAGGTGTAATCTGAGCGTTAATCAGAGAACTCGCTTAAATCGTGGTAGTTGATTGAGAGATGGCTATTACATCTAAAGCCTAGCCTACCCACTAAGATTTAACGTCTTTCAGTAAATTACAATCACCCATATAGTGAAATTGGCATTTAGTCGATCACATCCCCAAGGATCCCTCTCTACTTGATAACTCCCCCATTTTCGTAGTTATTAATTGCTCAATCTAATCCCCCATTTGATACTAGGTGTCAACCCCTACAACTTAATTTTATTATTTCGATAAAATCTATTCCTACAATCAACTAGAACACTTCTTTCACTTTGTAATTTAATTCTCTACCGTATCACTCTCTGTGGGATCGACCCCAACTTTTCGTTGGGTTTATACTAGATTGTGATCGCCTACACTTAGAATTGGATGAAGTGTAGTTGAGTGTTATCAAAAATGGCGCCGCTACCGGGGAGTGGTGTTTAGAATTATTTTAGTGAAGTTTAGTTGTGATCTAATCTTGTTTGTAGTTGAATCAACTTGGTTTGTTTTTGTGTTCTGTTGGCTGCTCTTTAATAGGTAACGAGATGAGTGTGAACGGGAGCAACACTAGCTAACTTGGACACAGTGATGATATCAATAAATTGCACGATGTCAATGAAGCTTAATTGGTTAGGTGATGTGGGTGTTATTCGGTTGCCTCCGGTCATGGGCGATGCGGTATTTCATGTGACCAACACTATGTTGCAGATGTTGCAAATGAAGGGTTTGTTTGGAGGTCTGGCTCACGAGGATCCCCATGACCATATCTAGAATTTTGTGGATGTGTGTTATCCATTCTCTTTCAAGTACATCTCACAGGAGTCAGTCCGACTTCGGTTGTTCCCTTTTTCTCTAATGGGAACGCAACAAAGTGGTTAGCCGACTTACCAAGGGACTAAATTACTTCTTGGGAAAATATTACCGAGGTGGTATATATATGATTTTTTCCTTCTTCAAGGAGGATTGCATTGAGAGATAATATTTAGGGCTTCAAATGATTGGATGGGGAACTAATTCATGAGACATGGTAGAGGTTTTAGAAGTTTCTACTCCAATGTCGAACTCACGGACTCCCAAATAACGTGTTGTTACAATAATTCTACCGTAGTCTAGATTCAGTCAACAAGGGTGTGGCTGACCAACTCATTCAAGGAGGAACCATACAACAACCATTTGAAATCACACCTACTCTTCTTGATGGAATGACGAAGATTAACCATGCTTAGACTCATTTAGGGCTATATTTTGATGAAATTAGTTTCCTCAAATGCATGTTTTATCCCGATATTTGATGAAAACCTTTAACTTTCAGGTATTTGAAGTTTGAGGGAAAGCATGGACACTATCGAGCAAAAAGGAGAAAAAGAAGCTAAAAGAACGAAGAAATGAAGATCTGCAAATCACCGAACCCATTCGGTGAATCGCCAATAGATCGCATATTCACCTTTTGTTCCAGTGCGCTGAGCCCTAAAGGAAATAAGCGAATCAGCGGTGAAAAGGAGCAATCGGCGTATCACCGAAGGACTCCGCGAAGCAGTGCTACATTGCCCAATTAACCAGGACACAAAGATGCTAAAGGTAAATGATGAAAGGCGACGAGGTAGACCAAAGGGCGAATCACCGAATACATCGGCGATTCCCACTAACGTCGCCGAAAAATCCTTCGGAGCACATTTTCTGAAAAATATAAATAATAGTTTAGTTTTATTCTTAGGGGAGAATATTTACCTTATTTTATCTAGTTTTTAGATTATTAAGTTGGAGACAGAGTTTTGGAAATATTCTCTCTCAGTTTTTTAGAGGGTTTTGAAGAACTTGGAGAGTGAGTGGGTTAAGGCGGAGGCTGTTCTTAATGCAGCAAGTGGGTGTTTGAGAGGAACGTATTTGAAACGGGGTAAGTTGCTCGAGAGAGAGCTTATCCCCTTTAAAGTCTAGCCTAGTCCCAAATACTCAATGAACTTACTATCAAAAGCATGTACCCAATAATTTGGTCTATCCCATATTCCTATCACATCCCAAGAATCCCGTCTCCATACTTGTATTTTTCCTTATTTTCACTGTTTTTGTTGTTTCTTGCTTACAAACCCCCATTTGATATTTGATGCTTGCGTCACCCTTTTTAATTTGTGTTGTTTTCATTAGCCAAAGTCTTTAGCTACGATTAGTTTTAGCACTTTCACCCTTAACCACTAATTCTCACGCCCACTCCCTTGGGACTCGACCTTAACCTTTGGTTGGGTTACTAAACTATTGTACGATCGTAGACACTTGCATCAGAAGTTGTATCTTGATTACGCAAACATCAAAATAACACCGCTGTCGGGGAGTGGTGTTATGTGAATGTTTTTGGCGTAATATGAATTTTGCATTTGGTAGTCGTAGTTTACTAACTTTATTTTTAGTTTTGTTTTCCTTTGACTTTATTGATGTAGGTAGGTACCCTAAGCATGGCTAGGGAAAATGGTGAAAACTCAGCTGAGACGAGCCAAGGAGTCGAGAGGGACTTCGAGTTAACCGCACTGGTAACTCAGTTGAACGAGTTGTCCGCCAAAATAACAGAGGTGGAAAACCAGTGCAAGAGTCAAGGGAGGTATATACCTCCTCATGAGAGGAAGCAATCTAGAGACAGGGAGAACAATCAAGTCAAGGACACACTCCAAATCATTCTCCAAAAGAGGTCGGCGAACCCGACTTGACCCGCCGTTTGGCTCAGTCTAAGGATAAATCACAACCTATAAAACTCGGCGGACTTAAGAAGCAATTCAGCGTGTCAACGACCATGACAAGGACCTCGATGTAGACCACCGATTTGATCCCCAAAAAACTAAAAGAACTTTAGCAATCGGTGGGGTAGGTGATCACTTGGTGAATCGCCGAGTAAATCGGTGAGAGCGCCGAACAGGCGCAGATTGGATGTTTTTTAATGGCCAAGAAACTTCAAATTTTAAATTCTTCACTTTCCCTCGCTCTTAAACCTCCTAAATTCACACTAAGGTAATATTTTCTTTATTTTAGCCCTTTACTATTATTTTAGTTTGTTGATTTGTGCTTAGAGTGGGAAAACTTTGCCTCCTAGCTTTTCAATCGCATTTCAATCGGAATTAAAGGTTAGTCCTAAAACACCGAGTGATTGTTGAAATTTTTGAACTCTTTTGCAATAATAGTATCGTATTGATGTGTGTTGGGCCTCTCTGCTAGAATTAGAATGTTTACATGCCTATTTCAATTTGAAAATATTGCCCGTGGTGCTTTGATCATCAAATGCCTGTATTTGTTGTGATTATAATTGAATGAAATCTCATTGGGTTGTGATTGTGTGTGGTTCAATTAATTTGGTGAAGTCTGAGTAGCCCATGTGTGTGCTAAATGTCGAAAATTTACGCAATGATAGAGTGGGTGACACCACTCTTAAGAGCAAATATCATCCAAATGGCCAAATGCGGCAAATTTGGGATAATCTGAGTATCCCGGGGCAATGGGTAGTGCGGGTCTCGTTTGAATTTCGTTAGTGCATACTTTGATTTTGCTTTCGGGCTTTTTGGAATTGAATTCGAGAAGGTAGATTGAAAATGAGCATGATAGGTCATTCAGCGAGCTGAATTGAGCTCACCGAAACACTCGGCGGTTCGCCTATTTCCTTCACCTCACTTTTTATTGTCGTGTCAAATTTGTGGTTTGAATCTATAACTTTCGACGAAAAGTCATGGGTTCGCCAAAGGCATTCGGCGACTCACCGAAAGTACTCGTTATCGCACTTTATTTGCACCGAGACCCTTATGCACTATAACTTTCGGCGGACAAACCCTTGCTCGCCGAAAGTACTCTACTATCGCTAACTTGCCTTAATTGTTTAGCCAGCCTCATCGGCGAGCCAGATTTAGCTCGCCAAAGTGGTTCGGCGACTCGCCGACTGGATCGGCAAGTTTATTTGCAACAAGATTTGTTGTGCTAGAATTTGAATATGTTTTCTTAATTTCTCTCGATCTTTTGCAGATATTGTACGCACCAATCTAACTGAACCACCCTAGAAAGAGGCAAAGGGCATTACAAAAAATGAAGGAGGATCAAACCCTCCAAAGAGGAGAGGAGATGACCTCCAACCGGGAGACAAAGGCATGAGGAAGAACCATATAGCTAGAAAAGGAGCAGCTATTGAGCCAGATTTCCCTGAACCAGAGGATGAACAACCTCTGATTAACCGAAGGGATGCGCTCCGAGCCAGATTTCAGCCCACAGCCACGAATACTCCCTCAGCTTACACTCCTCTGACTACAGACGCAGTGCCATCCTAGACATCCTCAATAACTCTTGCACTTCCTATAGTTCCTCCACCGAGGCTGTTAAACAGATTGAAAGGTGATGGCTTAAGAACCATAATAGAGGAAAAGTTACTATCCATGGAGGGTCTGGAAAGCAAGCATTCTTATGTGCTGGAAACTCTCCATTACCATGGATTTGAGCAGTTCACACGGCCCCAAGGCCCTTACATTCCCTCCTGGGTAAAAGAGTTTTACACTGCTTATGGGGAGTTGGTGCCTAAGAACAAGAGAAGGCAAGTGAGTTTTGACTAGTGAAGTCGGTCATGGTAAGAGGCAAGGAGGTGGAGTGTCACAGCGAGCATATTAATGTTGTATTAGGTAGATCACTACACTCTGCACTCCCTTACAAGGGGTTACCAATTGTTCAGTCCCTGGATGACTTGAAGGGTAGGTTAGCTTCAATGATTTCTAAAACCACCCCGAGGTGGATGGATGTAGGAGATCCCATTGAGAAGAGGGACATGAACATCGCCTCCAGGTTCTTGTTTGGCTTCATCAGCAGCATTATCATGACATCCCAGAGCGAGTCTATTAAGCGCCATCCAAAGACGGCTTGCCTCGGTTCTATCATGGCAGGAGGTGGATCGACCTAGGACTGCTGACTTCGCAGGAGATGGCCATGAGATCCAAGAAGAAACTTACCTCTCTGCCATTCCCAGTTTGATCACTGAGTTCTACCAACGGAGTACCCCGGGATCCTACAAATGATATATAGGTCATCCCTTCATCCTCCAAGCACATCCGGCATATTGAGGTCGAGTTCACACGAGAGGAGGTTGACAAAAGGAGAGCAGCTCCGACAGATATTTCTCTAGAGGTTAATGTTGACTCATTACCAGCAGAGGCACCTTCGCCTACTCCGGCTTTTGAGCCCTCAGCTACACCTACTCCTTCTTACTCTTCCTAACAGGCTCCAGGTGCGTCCTCATCCTCCCAGCCTGCCAGGATTACTCAGGCCATGATCCTGAAGATGGGGCAGTTAGCCTATTCAGCTAATGTGAGACCTACCCGATTGGGTTGATCCATCCCGGGGATGATTGACAGTGCCATACTAGCAGAACTTACCCCCCTACCGACTTTTGTTGATGCCTTGATAGTAAGAGTCATTGCTTGTGAGAGCAGACAGGGGTATGCCTCTGAGGTGATGGCTTTAAAAGCCGAGATTGCGAATTTAAGGAAGGACGTAGACTATCTTAAGTCTACTAATTTCACTTCACTACTAGAGACTGTTGAGGACAGGGATACTCCTGAGAACTCGAGGATTCCTCCGGCTACCACCAGAGATATGCAGGTGGATGACACAGCGTATGCAGAGTCGAATACAGAGACCGACGAGGAGTTGATATCAGTACATGCTGAGGAAAGCAAAGATGAAAGCATATTCAGACACTTGCCAGATCTTATAGAGACGGTTGTGCAGTCGGTGATCCAGACATTGCCGACTAGGACGTCTACAGCAGCTCCTAGTGGATCTGGCATTGCTATTCTGTTTGAGGCTACTCCGGGCACTGATGCCCATATACAGACTACTACACCAGCCATTGAGACCCCGACAGAGAAAACGACTTTATAGACAGTGCCTTTCTTTACCTCTCTCTGTGTTATTATATTTTTACTTTTGGATACTTTTATATGCATTTGAGGAAAAATACTTTTTAATTGTGGTGGGGCAAGGCCCACACTTTTTTTCTTGATAATTGTGTTTTGTGTATATATTTGGGTTGTTCTGCTTTAAAATTGTGTTTTATCTGTTTCTGTGGATGATTGAGCTTATGGCTCCTTTAATGTATTTTATTGCAAAATGATGTTAACATGTCCGAAATTTTTTGCCACTGGCTGTTCTTTTGCAAAATTTAAGTCTCGGTCCTGATCAATACCGATTACTTGAATAGTGCTCTACATCAAACGAACATGAATACGCGGCTACGATGAGGTGAAATGAAGTTGCATAGACAATATGTGAACTATTTGCATCTCGTTTTGACTAGCCTAGTATCGAATTGAGTCTCTTGTAATAACCGTTGCACACTAGCGAAAGTGTGGAGTTTTGTTTGACTATAGTGTCGATGCCTAGTGTGATGAGCTTACTTTGAAACATACATGATAGATCCTAGAATTTTCCCTGTTGGTGCGATCGACTTAGTAAAGCTTTCTCTTGACATGATCTTATGCAACTTTGAAGAGTGTGAGCCAATTTGACATATACCGCTTCTATGGCCTACCTTGTGAGTGTGTGAATATCTTTTGAACACCCCTTGAGCCTTACCTTTCTTTGGAAGAAACTTGATGAAATTATAACATTTCTTTATCCACTACCTATAATCCTCTTGAATTGTGGTTAATTGAATATCCAACTTAGGTCAAAAGCCTAAGTTGGGGGTGTGGCGAAAAGATAAGGGCAAGTTAAGAAGTGCAAGGAAAGTCTCTTTTAACCCATGGTGTTGAGAAAAATGGAACCCGTCCATATAAAAATAAAGAGAAAGAAAAAGAAAAAGAATGAAAAAGAAAATTGTGGAATAAAGTACCAAATAAAGGGGGTTCCCAAACAACCCATGGAAAGTGAATAATAGGATGACTTATGAGAACTAAAGAGAATGATGAAGGAAAAGGGAAGGAAGTGTTGTGAGCACAACAACTCATGAAGATGAAAGCCACTAAGCCTAAATGACCATACCTCTGCACTCAGCCCTATTACAAGCCTTGAGAAGACCTTTTTGATCTTGAGAAAGCTAAAACAAATGTCAACTGGAAAATATGGGCAAACCTATGGGTGAAAGCATGCATTGTTTTCATCTTTGTGAGTGTGAGCGTTGCTTCTGATTCCTGAACTTTAGATGATTAAGTCATTATGAGCGATTATGGAATCATTCTTTCTGTGAGGGCATTCAAACACTTTAGTTGAGCTTGAACATGCATTTGAGGCAAGTATTGTGAGCGTAAGATTCTTTGATATTGGTGAGTCACTACTTAAATCTTTGAGTGCACAATTGATCTTTGCATAAGTAAATTGAGTCTTGTTGTGTGCATTCATTATCGAGTCTTGTGTAACACTGTTCAAGACACCCTTTTTGAACGACTAAACTTGAGTTTGCTTGAGGACAAGCAAAAGTTTAAGTTGGGGGTGTTGATGAGTCCACAATTTAGACTCATTTAGGGGTATATTTTGACGAAATTAGTGTCTTCAAATGCATGTTTTATCTCGATATCTGATGAAAACCTTTAAGTTTCAGCCATTTGAAGTTTGAGGGAAAACATGGACACTATCGAGCAAAAAAGAGCAAAAGAAGCTAAAAGAGCAAAGAAATGAAGATTGCGAATAGCCGAACCCATTTGGCGAATCGCTAATAGATCACATATTCATCTTTTGTTCCAGTGGGCTGAGCCCTGAAGGAAAGGAGCAAATCAGTGGTAAAAAAAAGCAGTCGGCATATCGCCGAGCGACTCCGCGAAGCAGTGCTACATCGCCCAATTATCCAGGACACAAAGATGCTGAAGGCAAATGATGAAAGGCGACGAAGTAGAACAAAGGGCGAATCGCCGAATACATTGGTGATTCCTACTAAAGTCGCCGAAAGATCCTTCGGAGCACATTTTCTGAAAAACTATAAATACTAGTTCAGTTTTATTCTTAGGGGAGAATTTTTACCTTATTTTTTCTAGGTTTTAGATTATTAAGTTGGAGACAGAGTTTTGGAAATATTCTCTCTAAGTTTTGGAGAGGGTTTTGAAGAACTTGGAGCTTTCAAAGGGTTTCGAATTCAAGGAATTGGACTTGGGTCTTTTGTGTTATCCACTCTTGGCTTGTGTTAAGACGTAATCTTTCATACCCATTGATAGAAGCTGATATTGGTATATGTATTTATCTCTTTTACATGCGTAGCTAAAACCCTGATTCTTAGGGTGTGATTTTGTGAATATGGGTTAGATTAGTTGTTTAGTCTTGCTTGCTGATCGTTTAATTGTAGTTTAATTGTGATTTCGTTTAGTGGTTGTGGATGAATTTGTAGTTGTAAATAAAAGTTTATTTATGTGTTTTCGGCTTGTGAGAGAGAGAGGTCGTAAAACTAAGACCACTAAATTGATGGCCAATGTGAGTGGGTCGACATGAGGTTCAGCTTGAGACAGTGAACCCTAGTCCCATGTCCACACACTCAGCTCGAGAGAGTGAGTGGGTTAAGCCAGAGGTTGTTCTTCATACAGCAAGTGGGTGTCCGAGAGGAACGAATTTGAAACGGGGTAAGTTGCTCGAGAGAGAGAGCTCATCCCCCTTAAAGTCTAGCCTAGTCACAAATAGTCCATGAATTTACTATCAAAAGCATGTACCCAATGATTTGGTCTATCCCATATTCTTATCACATCCCAAGAATCATGTCTCCATACTTGTATTTTTCCTTATTTTCATTGTTTTGGTTGTTTCTTGCTTACAAACCCCCATTTGATATTTAACGCTTGCACCACCCTTTTAAATTTGTGATGTTTTCATTCGCCAAAGTCTTTAGCTATCATTAGCTTTAGCACTTTCTCCCTTGACCACTATTTCTCACGCCCACTCCCTTGGGACTCGACCCCAACCTTTGGTTGGGTTACTAAACTATTGTACAATCGTAGACACTTGCATTGGAAGTTATATCTTGATTATGCAAACATCAATACCATGATCAACCCAAGGAATGAGCCTTGAAAGTGTATCTTCATCGTGCCACGACGTTAAATAACACGCTTCATGGGATGCAACCCAAGTTTTTAGCTTTTATTATTGTTGTTTGAATAACGGGTGTTAGATGTGCAGGTTAAAAATTTGAAGTTTAAGGAAGAGGAGCATTTAGGCGAGCCTAGGTACTAGTCGGTGATTCACCGAACAAGGTCGACAAGCCCGATCTGGACCACCGTTTGGACCAACTAAATGGTTGGAGGTTCTGTAAAAATTGGTGGACAAAAGAGCCATTCGGCGCATCGCTGAATGGTCGGTGACATATGTGGATTTCACCAACTGGCGCACGAACTGAATGGTTATAACAGCCTGCACCGTTTTTAAATTCAAAAACTTTCCTCATTTCATATTTTTGCACCTTTGCAATTTCACAACCATATTTTTGATCTTTCTTATTGTTATTTTTGCATGAGGATCAATTGCTTGGAGGGGATTTCGTGCATTTTTGCTTGTCGATTCTCTAGCCTAGCACTCATTAATCTAATCTTGAGGTTGGTGATTCAAACCCCATTTAAAATTCTTGTAATTCCCAAATGCATTTTCGTAACTTAGTTAATTATCTGCATGATCCTAATTGCGTGAATAATTTGTGCCCTTTTCGTACTTTGTTTATGTGTATTATGGCCTATATCTGTATTATCTCGTATGTGTGAACGATTCAAATTGTGGATTTATGTTGATCAATTGTTGGGTCTGGTATAGGTGAAGTCTGAATAACCTTAATTACACCGATCAACATATTTTTTTCAATGATAAAGCAGGTGATGTCATTCTTAAGGGCAAAAGATATCTATTGGTGAATTTTGGATTAATCGGGGGAAGTATGAGTACCTTGAGATCGTTAGTTGTATGGGTTTGGGCTTAATTGCATAGAATAGGTGTTTAATTTTAGTATTGTGGGCTGTGGGTTAGAAATTGGAGGTTCGATCAAAATCTGGCACGAAAGACCTTTCGGCAAGCTTAGTCATGCTCGCCGAATGGTTTGGCGGTTCGCCTAATGACTCTTGGATAACCTTATTATTCTCCAATTTTGTTTAATTGATTATGTAACACTCATTGATACGCCTTAGCTCGCCAAATTCACTTCGCGACTCACCGAATGTCTGTTAGATCACCCTTCTGTACCTCAAATTTTAGAAATTATTCTATAACTTTCGACAAGCTACTTTTAGTTCGCCGAATGGTATCAGTTATTCACCAAAAGGCCCTGGACATCATCGACCTGTGCTAAATCCTGAGAAGTTTTGTTCTGGAACATTCGGCGAGCCCAACTTGGCTCGCTTAATGGGTTCGACAACTCGCCGAATTACTTGGTGAGCTTTCCTGCATATTTTTCAACTTTGATAATTTTTCGAACTGTTTCTAACGTATTGGTTTATTAGATGTTGTTTTGCAGGTACGGCTAGACCAAAGGTGCCAGGAAGAATTCAACCACTTCAAAGGCATACATGGGTCATCGTGATCAATGAAGGTGTTGCATCCACCCGTAATACACAGGTAAATCTTCCCCCAACAGGGAGAGAATAAAAGGAAAGGGGCCCCTATAGCCAAGTCCGTCTGAGAAGAGCTCTGATAGCATGTGTGTCCATGACACTCACCTTACCACCTTAGAGTCAGACGGTGAGGGAAACTCGGGGTTAGATCGCCAGTCTTCGTGTCTGAGTCCGAGGATGATCAGACTTTACAGAGGAGGAGAGTAGAGTTGTGCTCTAAGGCACTCTATGACCCAGCCATGATCTCGGTGCCTCCTACGCTTTCTCCATCTCCAGCACAGGCAGTAGAGCAGGTATGCCTGGTGCCACCAGTTCAGGCACCTCCTCCCCAGTCACTAAACAGACTGAAGGCCGCGGGTTTGAGGACCATTCTTGAGGACAAGATATTGTCTATAGACGGAGTAGTAGACATATAACTGTAGGTGTGGAACACTATCAAGTTCCACAAATTTGAGATCTTTACCAAGCCCTGAGGATCCTACATTCCTTCTTGGGTCCGGGAATTTTATGCAGAATACGGGAAGTTGGTGCCTAATGGGAAGAAGAAATCCAGTCCCTTCACACCTGTGGATCATATCATGGTACGCGGCATCAGAGTTAAATGCAGCAGCACCGACATCAATGAGGTGCTAGGATGCACAATGAATGTGATCCACTTCTTTGTGAATAAAATACAAAAGAATACCTTAGATGATCTGAAGGCTTGGTTGCATCTTCTGATTTCAGATATCACACCACCACGGATCGAGGCAGGAGTCCTAATAGAGAATAAGGATTTGAACGTGGCTGCCAGATACTGGTTCAGTTTTATTAGCAGCACTCTGATGCCCTAACAGAACGAGTCTATTCTTAGGCATCCACAAGCTGCATTGTTGGGCTGCATCATGGACCAGAATAGAGTAAATCTCGGCCTGATTATTGAGCATGAGATGGCCATGCGGGCCAAGCAGAGTCAGACTTCTCTCTGATTTCCGGTGTTGGTCACGGAGTTGTGCAGACATGCTCGGGTTCCATTGATAGAGAAGACAGATGTGGAAGTAACTCCCATTTGCTCTACTATCATCCAGAGGATACAGGCCGAGTACACTAGAGATGAGGCCGAGAAGAGAAGAGTTGCACCGGTGGATACTTCCCGGTTGTAGATGTTGAGATGCTTGAACAAGACACAACCCCTCCTACTCAGGCCAGTGAGACTACAGGTACCCCTAGCACCTCAACTTTCTGTTCCTTCTAGTTCTGCTACTGCTCCCCCCTCTACTGTTGTTGTTGCTTCTCGGCCACCATTGACCCAGGCCATGCTACTCAAGATGGGACAACTTTAGGGTTCTAGTTGCTTTTCTAAGATAGACCTTAGATTTGGCTATTATCAGCTTAGAGTCAGAGATAGTGATCTTTCGAAGACAACCTTTAGAACTTGGTATGGTCACTATGAATTCGTAGTTATATCTTTTGGAGGAACAAATGCTCCTATAACTTTCTTGGACTTAATGAACAGGGTGTTCAAACAGTATTTGTACCTATTCGTTATCGTCTTTATTGAGGATATCCTCATTCATTCTCAGAATGAGAAGGAGCATGCGACTCATCCGAGAGTTGTTCTACAAACTCTCAAAGATCGCAAGTTATTCGCTAAGTTCAGCAAATGTGAATTTTGATTATAGTAGGTCACTTTCCTTTGTCACGTGGTATCTAGCGAAGGGATCCAAGTGGATTCTCATAAAATTGAGGTAGTGAAACACTAGCCCAGACCTACCTCTCCAACATATATCAAAAGTTTCTTGGGTTTGGCCGGTAATTATAGGAGATTTTTTCAAGGATTTTCATCCATAGCTTCCCCATTGACCAAGTTGACTCAGCAGAAAGTCAAATTTAAGTGGTAAGATGAATGTGAGAAAATTTTCTCAAAACTGAAGACTAGGTTGACTACAACTCATGTCTTGACTATACTAAATGGTTCAAATGGCTATGTGATTTAATGTGATGCCTCCAGAGCCGCTTAGGTTGTGGGTTGATGCAGTGAGGTAAGGTCATAGCTTATGCTTTTAGACAACTTAAGGTCCATGAGAAGAACTACCCGACTCATGACCTCGAGCTTGCATCCATATATTTGCTCTAAAGATTTAGAGACACAACTTGTATGGTGTTCATGTTGATGTGTTCACAGATCATAAGAGCCTTCAGTATGTATTTATCCAGAAAGAGTTGAATCTTCGTCAGACGAGATGGCTTGAATTCCTCAAAGACTATGACATGAATGTGCTTTACCATCCGGGTAAGGCCAATGTAGTGTCTGATGCTCTCTGTAGAATGTCTATGGGTAGTGTAGCACATGTTGAGGAAGAAATGAAAGAGTTAGCCAAAGATGTTCACCAACTTGCTCACTTAGGAGTTTACCTTACGGACACATCATATGGTGATGTGATAGTTCAGAATGGATCGGAATATTTATTGGTAGCGGAGGTTAAGGAACAATAGGACAGTGATCCTATATTATTTCAGTTGAAAGGCGCAGTTCATCAGTAGAAAGTTAAGGTTTTCTCCCAAGGAGGAGATTGTGTGCTTCGTTACCAGGGTCGCTTATATGTTCCTAATGTGGGTGAGTTTAGGCAGGAAATCCTTACATAAGCCCATAATTCTAGATATTCTATTCATCCAGGTGCCACTAAGATGTATCGTAATATACGAGAAGTCTTTTGGTGGAACAATATGTAAAGGGACATAGCAGACTTTGTGGCTAAGTGTCCTAACTATCAACAAGTAAAGGTAGAACATCAGAGACCAAGAGGTATGACTGAAGATATTAACATTCCTACATAGAAGTGGGAAGTGATAAACATGGAATTCATTACGGGTTTACCTCCTACTCGCAGATAACATGACTCCATTTGGGTGATAGTGGACAGAGTCACTAAGTCCTTTCACTTCTTGGCTGTCAAGACTACAGATTCTATGGAGGACTACACCACACTCTACATATATGAGATAGTTAGATTACATGAGGCTCCCTTGTCTATCATCTCAGATAGAGGTCCTTAGTTTACCTCTCATTTTTGGAAATCATTTTGGAAAGGTCTTGGTACTCAAGTAAATCTCTATACAACATTTCATCCACAGACAGATGGTCAGGTCGAGCATACCATTCAGACCTTAGAGGACATGTTGAGTTCTTGTGTGATCGATTTCAAGGGTAGTTGGGATGATCACCTACCTCTCATAGAGTTCGCCTATAATAATAGCTTTCATCTAGTATCTAGATGACCCTGTATGAGGCATTATATAGGCATAGATGCAGGTTCTCAATTGGTTGGTTTTAAGTAGGTGAAGCAGCCTTGATTGGGTCAGTTTCGGCTCATCAGAGATACACTAAAGACGGCTCAGAGTTTTCAAAAGTCCTATGCAAATGTTAGGAGAAGGGACTTATAATTTGAAATCGATGATTGGGTTTTCCTGAAAGTGTCTTCTATGAAAGGGGTGATGAGATTTGGGAAGAATGGGAAGCTCAATCCTAGTTATGTAGGTCCTTAAAAAATGCTGAAAATGGTTGGTAATGAGGCTTATGAGTTAGTGTTTCTAGCACAACTAGTAGCGGTTCATCCAGTCTTTTCCATTCCCTTGTTGAAGAACTGTGTGGGTGATCCGGTTTCAAAAGTACCATTAGAAAGTGTGGTTGTGAAGAATAGTCTCACTTATGAAGAGGTGCCAGTTGAAATTTTTGACCGTCAGGTTTGTAAGTTGAGAAATAAGGAAGTCGCTTTGGTAAAGGTTTTGTGAAGGGGTCGATCTGTAGAGGAAGCTACTTGGGAAGCAGAGGCAGCCATGATGGCCAAGTGTCCTCATCTCTTTCCTTCCGATTCCGTTTAAGCTTGAGGTAATAGTTCCTATCCAGTCTCTCACTTTACTCTTGTGTAATTCAGTCTCAGTATCTTGTTCCCTCAATTATTCTTGCATTTCGGCATATTTGCATGTTATTGTAACTCACTTCAGTTAGATATCAGTTTGTATTACTTAGTAGCAGGGATTACAGCTCCTTCCCTCCATACTCAACTTGTTTAGACTTCATTTAAGGAAAAATTTCCCCAAAGGGGAGATATTGTAACACCTCATATTCGAGAAAATAAAAAAAATACAGCTTTTCCAGGACCTGGTTCCAGAACCACAGAAGCCACTGATATTATGTGGTCTGACACACGATCCATAGATGGGGTCCAGTGTTGGGGTCCAGGATTTAGGTATCTCTGATCCTACCCACGGCCGACCAGTTTGGTCCATGGTTGGACCTATGGACTGTAGGTAAGGGTCAGCAGCCAATTAGAGGAAAATAGTTGTTGGGTCAACTTCAAACGGTCATATCTTTAAGCACAAAATGAATTAGGTGGCTCATGACGTATCAAATTAAAGATAATTAAATCCTCTTTCCAACGCCACTGAGTTTGCTAAATTCCAAGCTCGGAATGAAAAGTTATGCTCGTTTTAGTAAAGCCCTGTCGGGCAGACCATGAACCACGATCCCAGTTGACGGCCGATAGTCCAAACGACGGTCCATCAGTCCCACCGTGGATGGCTTTCATCAGCTTTTAAGTTAGGGTCATTTTGGTCTTTTCCCTATGCGTTCGGGGCACTTAAACTACATCGTTTGATGCCTAAACTACGTCATTTTACTTAGTCTAAGCCTAATAACCTAGTCAGACATATCCAGGACCCTCATTCTCCAAAACTCATCCAAATTAGAACGAAAAGAAGAGAAAGAGGTGCAAGTTTCTTTCAAGAACAAGCAATAGTGTTCTTCAAGTTTTAGCCCCAAAATCCAAAGGATTTCTCTGTAGATTTTTTCACTGGGTATGTGGGATTTCACTAGTGGGTTCCTTTCATCAACTAGGTCCCTAGAATTCAGTTAGTTCTTTGATTCTACATAGCTTGTTTAGACCTAGGGTTTGTAAAATCTTGGGAATTTGTTGTTATTTCAGTTGCTATAATATCCACATACTAAATATCATGTTTTCTTGGAAACGTTGCATAATTCCTTGTATATAACTTAGAACCCTAGTTTGTCTAAATTCTCTTATTTCATAAATTATACTTGCTAGTTCAATTAAACAGAAAATCATGCTCCATATTTCGAATCTCACATTCTCAGTATATAAATGTTGCATTTTCAGTTTGCATGTCATTATTCTGAGCTATTCAATATTTAGTACATTTTAGCTTCATATGTATTCAGTTGGGAGTGGACTTAGCACCGAGTTGGACTAGGGTTCAGTGTACCCTCATAGTCCCAGAACTTCGTTCCCGCGTAGGATTATAAGTCCCCTCTGTTGGGCATTAGTATTAGAGATCATGCAATAGTCATGCCTTTATACCCATGGCAAGGTATATTCTGTCCTCTCGATGGGGCATATACATCGGACTCCATGTAT
Source organism: Solanum acaule (assembly GCA_036250505.1). Classification (NCBI taxonomy): domain Eukaryota; kingdom Viridiplantae; phylum Streptophyta; class Magnoliopsida; order Solanales; family Solanaceae; genus Solanum; species Solanum acaule. Next base: position 84,305 of record JAJOOR010004256.1, read on the forward strand.
AGCTCACGTGGTTTAGGTTAGTTAATAGTAACTACCACAGTCAAACTCTTAGTGCATTGACCAAGTTTTTCAGCATATATATTAGTATACAGTTTAGCATGTATCTTCATGATTATTACTTGGTCATTGCGAAGCTTAGATTTTCAATTATGATTTAGTATTTATATTATTGCTAAGATTATGTCATTGCTGAGTTATGCTTTGTTCAGCTCATATACATTTTTCCAGCTTAGTATATCTATATCCTGCATGCTCAGTACATTCCAAGTATTAATGCATACTATGCGCTACATTCTTTCATGATGTAGGTTCAAGCACTCAGCATCCAGATCACGCTTAAATTGATTCTCAGTTCGACTTCAGCAGCTTCAGTGGAAAGTCCTCATACTTTGAGGATAATAGACATGATTTCCATTTCATTATTTGATTTCGGTTTTTCAGTTTGTATAGAGTTAGCTGGGGCATGTCCCAACAACTCAACTTAGTTAGAGGTTTTTCAGACATATTAGTAGATTCAGCTTGAGTTGTTAAGTGGTCCTTTCAGTTACCACTAAACTCATGTTATGTTTTATTATGATTATTCAGACTAGTTTGACTTGTTCCTCTTCAGAGAATTATTGATTTAGTATGTTCATTATATGCCAGATTCAAGGTTAACTTGGGTCATTCGTGATCGTAGGTCCCGTGTTACGTCAAGGGGGTATCCTTGGGGCGTGACAGTGTCACGACCCAGGAGTACCCCCTACACATAAAATAGCGTACTTGACCCCGAAGGGATCGCATACAAGCCCTAAGCAAAATCATAACATAAGATGATAGAAATTACGGGAAAATTTAAAACTTATTTAATACATACAATCCAATACATTTTCATAACCAAGTGGAAGTCTTCACTACAACTTTGTCTCAAACCATTTATTAAAATTCTTGAATAAAAGACTTGGGACGCAGCCCACATAAATGTCTAAAACATAAGGAAATGACATAAAGGAAACATAAGGGGTTTGTCCTCTAAGCTATGAGGACTCACCAATTCTTCAACTCTTCTTGCACCTTAGCAACCTAGCCTCCGAAGCAACTCAATCTCTGAAACCCTACATTTGATTAGAATGTAGGCAATATGCATTATTACAAAATGTACCAAGTATGAAAGTTATAACAACATCATAAAAGCATCTCAAAATGGTTAGTAAACATAAGACCTAAACATAAGAGATAATAACATGTTCATAAGCATAATCATCATAGTCATAGCATAACCTCCAACATAAGCATTTTATAATCATAAGTCAACATAACACATAGTTAATGAGCATAGGAGATAAGTCATATTCATATAAACATAATTGACTCTTAGTCAACTATACCATAATAGCACCATTCTAAAGTAACCTCAAAAACATACAAGTGCAAACCATGAATAGCATCCCATAATACCACCCAAGCCAAGTATCCCTTTTTGGTCATCTTAACCATAGTATATAAGCATGGTTAAGTCTTAAGTATTTCTACCATATAGGCACCATACTACAAAGTAACCTCAAGACACACTTGTGCAATGTATGAAAGGCATCCCATACTACCCTTCACACTAAGCATAGCCTTGAAGTCATCTTAGTCATATTCACCCTCCTTTGGTCTCATTATTAGTTTAACTCTCAAAACTAAGGGGATCTCTCACCTTAATCAACTATAGCAAGGAAGGGAACTATGGCACAATCATATCTCAACTCATCTCTTTTATACCCTAAGTCATACTTGTGCAATACAATCATAGCACCCCATAATACAAATCATGCTAATTACCACTTTTAGGTCCACTTACTATTGTTTCTTGGTTTGGAACCTAGTTTCTCTCTTTAACTTAGAACACTATGAGGTACCCTCTTTTAGCACATCCAAGTTCAGTGTTAGGTTGAACCCTAAAAGATACTTATTTTAGTATGTCTAAGTTCCTTACTCATATGGTGCCTATGAGGTACTACCTTAAGCATGTCTAAGTCCATTTATACTCTTGAACATTATGAGGTACTTCATTAAGTAAGTCTCAGTTCATTTATGCTTTAGAACACTATGAGATGGTTCTTCAAGCATGTCTTAGTTCATTGGACATGGAGATTGCTACTAGAAACCTTAACTCAACTATGTGAAGGCTTTCATCTCATGAGACCTAACTTTGGGAAGACCCACACTCTACTACGTAAGAGTTCCCCCTTTAACTTGGATAGTCTTTACATC
>JAJOOR010004257.1:0-53641 GCA_036250505.1 Solanum acaule
CCATGCCTGCTGATCTACGGTCATCACCTACGGACCGTGGATGGACCTACGGTCCGTAGATCACCTCCGTGAATGCCCTGTTTCTGCATTTCTTTCAGCTGTCTCTATACTTCCGCGCCTGAACACCTTTCTTACAAAACATGATAAAAACACATAAAAACCAATATAAAAAGGCCCTAGACACACACAACTTGTAAGTGAAATGTATTAGAAATACCGTAAACTCACGGTATATCAGACCTTCCAACTCATTGTATGACAATACGACATCCTGCAAACCAGTCAAACTTTCAACTTCTTTAGGAATGCGCCCAGATAAGCCATTGTGGGAAAGGTTTAAGTTTACCAAGACCTTCAAATTGGCTAACTGAGGGGATATATCTCCAACCAGAAGATTATAGCTCAAATCAAGTACATTAAGCTAAGTTATCTTCCCTATCTCCATTGGAATATTTTGGCCAAATTTGTTGTTGCTCAGGTTCAACTGAAACAAGTGTATGTAATCTCTTATAAACGTTGGGATCGACCTATTCAACATATTGTTTGATAGATCAAGGGATTCTAACTTTGTCATTGATCCAAGTTCCATAGGAATATTGCCAGAAATCTGGTTGTTTTGCAAAAAAAGATTAACTAGAGAGGTCAATTTTCCAAGTTCCCTAGGGATCTTCCCAACCAAATGATTTGCTGAAAGATCTAGTCCTTGAAGACCTTTGAGATTTCCAATCTCTGGTGGTATGTGACCACTAATTCTATTTCTGGCTACTCGAAAATCAGTCAACTTCTTGCATTTCCGCCAGTTGCTACTGAGTTCACCATGAAAATCTGTTTTGCTCAAATTAATAAATTGCAGCTCCGGATAGATACCAAAAGCTTCAGATAAATTTCTAGCAAAACTGTTGTTATCAGAGCGAACCCTTTTGAAACTCGAGCACTTGGACATGCTTCTTGGTATTGGCCCAGACAACTTGTTACTATTCACCGTAAAGTTCTCAAGTTTCCCACCTTGGCAAAGATGATCAGGCAAATGACTTGAAAACTGATTTTCACTTATTATCAGCTCTTCCAAGTTATCCAAATATGCAAGTTCTTTTGGAATAGAACCAAAAAGTTTGTTGGCACTCACATACAGAAATTGCAAGTTTCTCAAATTGCCAAATGAAGCAGGAATTGGACCAATAAGTTTGTTGGCATTGAGATACAAAAATTGCAAGCTTCTCAAATTGCCAAAAGAAGCAGGAATTGGACCAGTAAGTTGATTTTCGTATAAGGACAGACCATTGAGGTTCTTCAAATTACCCAACTCACTAGGTATGGGACCAGAAAGTTGGTTAGAAAAAAGGTATAGAAGTTTGAGCTCAGTTAAGTCACCAATAGTAATTGGAATTGAACCAGTAAGTTGACTTTTAGATAAATCTATCTCTATGAGATTTATCAAATTCCCCAACACACTAGGAATCAGACCAGTAAAATGATTAGTGGATAAATCCAAATCAGTGAGGCTTTTCAAATTTCCCAACTCTCTAGGAATAAAACCAAAAAGTTGGTTAGAAAATAGGTATAAAATTTTGAGCTCAGTTAAGTTACCTATAGTAATCGGAATTGAACCAGTAAGTTGACTGTTAGATAAATCTATCTCTGTGAGATTTATCAGATTCCCCAACTCACTAGGAATAGGACCTGTAAGTTGATTAGTGGATAAATCCAAATAAGTGAGGCTTTTCAAATTTCCCAACTCTCTAGGAATAAAACCAGAAAGTTGGTTAGAAAAAAAGTATAGAATTTTGAGCTCAGTTAAGTCACCTATAGTAATCGGAATTGAACCAGTAAGTTGAGTTTTAGATAAATCTATCTCTGTGAGATTTATCAGATTCCCCAACTCACTAGGAATAGGACCAGTAAGATGATTAATTGATAAATCCAAAAAAATGAGGCTTTTCAAATTTCCCAATTCTCTAGGAATAAAACCAGAAAGTTGGTTAGAATAAAGGTACAAAGTTTTGAGCTCAGTTAAGTCACTTAGTGTTGTTGGAATTGGACCAGAAAGATTGTTCCTATCTAAGAGTAAAACCTCAAGTGACTTCATCTTCCCTATTTCAAAGGGAATGACATCATTTAAATGGTTGTCAAAGATGAAGAGGGTCTCAACCTTTGATAGTGAGCCGATTTGAGGTGGGATTTTGCCTGAAATATGGTTGATCGACAAGTCAAGATAGACAAGATTAGTGAGGTTTCCTATTGCGGGAGGTATGATACCAAAGAGTTGATTCATGCCAAGATCAACATATTCAAGAAACGATAGAGATGAAAATGGAAAATCATGAAGTGTACCAACAACACCAGCATTTGTAATATTCAACTTGTTTACCCGACCATTAAAGCATATAACTCCATACCAATCCCTGCATGCATCAGTACTTAATGTCCATGAAGTCAATAAGGAATTATTTTGGCTTAGGAAAGTAGCTTTCCATTTGAGGAGAGCAGTTGCTTCCTGGAAGCAAAAGAAACTGTGAAGAGAGTGAAAAACTGTAGGAAATAAAGTATTCTTGAAAACATCTTGAAAGCTAAAAGATTTCAGTTGTTTGTTTGGTTATTAATGAACTTGTTCAGGGTAGAGTTTTATACTATGTAGAGAATCATTAAAAGTAAGATTAAAGTTGTGGAAATATATTCAAAAGTCATTTCTTAATTGACAAGCTACTGAACATGCAATACGAAGAAATTACACAATTTTTAATTCAAATAGCCCAGTTTTTAATTTTTAACGTTTAGTGATCGAACTTATTGCATAAGTTATTAAGATTCAATTCAGATTTTGCGTTGCTCCAGTAAGCTTAACTATAGTATTTTTCAATGCACATCTAGATGACTGACACATGAAGTTATAAACATGAATGATTGAGATTGTTTTTCAACTTATTGTCTAATTTTTTATTGTATTATTTTATTAAAAGTAAAATTGCGCCAATTTGCAAGTTACCTTTATTAGTTGGAAAGAAACAGCCGCCTCTGCTTTTTACATTACGTGCCCATCAAAAAATCAAACATTACACTATGTGAACATGGACTAAACTTTATTATCCCATGTGAATCATTTATAAGTTTATGTCAATAAGAAAATCCACAATGTGTACATGGACTAAATTTATTATCCCATGTGAAACACTAATAAGTTTATGACAATAAAATAATTAATTTACAAGCCCCTACACCATTAAAAAAAAATAGAATAAAATTAAATTCAATATTAATCCTTCAAAAATCATATTAATGATTTACGAATATTTCAGATTTGTAGATCATGTCTAAACATCAGTATCACTATTTAGACAAAATAAATTTTATGTACATAAATTATTGTATTTATGATAAATATTTCACACAACTCCAGTATATTTAAAACCGTTTTTACATAATTTTATCAACAATTATATATTTGGTGCTTTACAAATTATTTTAGAATATCTAAAGATAAGTAAAAGATATGCTAAATTAAGCAGAAGTAACCACCTCCTAAACTAGAGACGTGGGGCGTAAGTCCTATAGATCTTTAAATTTGTAATTTACAATATAGTATAATAATAAAGTAACACAAAATTATAAAAATACATCAATAGTTTGAAATAATTACAAACATGATTAAAGAAACTCATAGAAAATAAAGCTTCTAATATGATTATACAAGTATAAATAATCTAATATCTTAACTTTCTAATAATAAAAGAACCATTATTTCTAAAAATGTCTTTTTATCATACTATACAATTTACCCCTGAAAGAAGTAATCAATAAAACTTACTAGTATTATAATAAAAGTATCACTCCATCATAAATAAAAATAAAATTACTTTCAAATAGCTAAATAAAATATGATAATATTGAGACATGACAAAATCATGAAGATCAATGATAAGTGAAAGTAAAATTTCGCTACGTATTTTTAAAAGAAATGTTACGTAATACCTTCACAGTGTTACGAAATAGTAAAGATGTGATACTGCAACCTGTTATTTGAGTTTCTCTCAATCTTCTTATCTCTATAGATTAAAAAATTATTACGTACCATTCATTTATTCAAGAATTATGAGGGTTAACAATGTTAACTAATGATTTTAACACATAATTTGTATAAAATCTGTTAGGCAATCCCCGAGTGTTGGACGTTGGGCATGCTTAGGGCGTACAGTCGATCGCTTAGAACGTAAGTCTTAGAGAAATATGCCCCACACTTGAATTTCGGAGCATTTTGCTAGAGCCCCGCCCCAGAACGAGCCCCGAGGCGAGTCCCAACATATTCTTTTAAAACACTACTCATTTCCATAATTTCCTGCAATTTCATATCAAAAACATAGTTAAATTTACATCATCTGTACATAATGAAAATGTACAGAAATGGCATCAGAGAAAAATTACTCTCTTCGCCCCAATTTATGTGGCATTTTTCAAATTTCAAGATTCAAACAAGTCTATCTTTGACCGTAATTTTTTCATATTTCTTTTAAATATTTTGAATTGATAATTATATTGTGACTTATAGTAATTTTTATGTAGTTTATAAATATATAAATTTTTGAAGAAGATTTCATGCGCAAATTATCGGTCAAACTTAAAACTCTCGAAAACAAAAAGTGTCACATAACTTGGGACAGAGGGAGTAGTTCCTTGGTGAAATACTTTTAAAAGTAAAGCTCCAATTCACTAAAACATTTACTCTCTCCTCCAGTAATAGTTGTCTATTATACTAAAAAAAGTTGTCTAACATTATCTGTCCAATTTAAAAAATCAAGAGATATTTACCTTTTGTGTCTATTTTACCTTTGCTATTAAATATTATTTATCATGTAACACATTTCAATGCATTAAATTTAATAAAATCAAAGAATGATATAGTTATATTACCCTTATTATTATTTTTTTCTTAAGGGGTGTGTTAAGTCAACAGTGGACAACTATTGTTAGACAGAAAGAATCAAAGGATGAAGAAAACGTTAACACATAAAACAAGACCAACATTTTTGGCCAAGAAAGAGTTGTAAACTTAATTGTGGTAATCTATTGGTCAACTTCTCTTTTACAAGATATTGCTGAAGGACCATATAATTTTGGACTTCTAAATTCTAATATTAATTGTAATGAAAAGATTTAATGGTTTTATTTGGGGAAAAAAAGTAGTATGAATAAATTCTTGACCTTTAATAGAGAAAATAATCCAAAGAATTTGAATAGACTTCATTAAGTATTTTCACACGTTTCTCTCTCATTTAAATACTTATCATGTTGATAAAAAAATATTATTTTTTAGAAGGTAATTTTACTTTTCAATGTAAGATTAATAATATATTACTCCCTCTGTCCCTAATTACTTGTCCACTTTTGAATTGACACACTTATTAAGAAAATAATAAATGACATAGTGAGTTTACCATTTTACCCCTATTAATTATGAAGTGGATGAAAAGTTTTATATTTTTCAAAGTAATTAATCATTTAATTGAGAGTATAATAGGTAAAAAAAAAATTGTCCTTTCTTGATTTGTCAAAATGGACAAGTAATTAGAGACAACTTTAAAAGAAAATGTGGACAAGTAATTAGGGACAGAGGGAATATATAGGAATAAGTATGATGATATGATATGATTATTATTACTATTGTTGTTATATTATCAACTTTTGATTTAATGTCTTTCCACTTTTAGTATTTAATATAATGTGATGTGACTATTATTTAATATTTTATTAATTAGATGTGTTATAAAATATTTAGTGTAGTGATAAAATGGTAGTCTAACTTTAAATCTTACAACTTCTCACTTTTAATAATACTAATTTGGGGAACATATTTTGCACGTTTATCCCAAAAACTTAATCTAAACATATTGTAAATTTAAAAAAATCGTACACATAATTATCATAAAATACAAGAATACAATATAAAACAAAATGGGATTGACTAATTCAAGATTCAACCAAGAACTGAAAGCACACGTGTCCGATTCCACTGTGACATTGAAATGCACTGTAATAAATTATAGAAGTAGTTTTCTGTTTTGCATAACATATAACAAAATGTGATCTCATAAAACTTACATAAAATATGAAAAAGCTTCACCATTTCAATTAATGGTTTGAGGAAAAAATGAGCAAAGAAAATTAAAGTAAACCGACAGACGTGAATGAATTGTTACATATCTGTTGATTTGTGTCATTTAATGATGAAAGTAAACACATTCTTGATATCGATTTATATAAGATGTTAATGAGAAAAATTCAATATAAATTCATCATTAGTGTTAATTGTTACTACATGGTGGAAAACAAAAGATTTGACAACATGTAGCAATTATTTAATATTTAATACGATTTCATTAAGTTACATAACTATTAATTATCTTTAATTAAATTGTCTATATTCATCAGAAATGTGAAAAGTTTTTCATGTTATTAACCAATATCATTCTTATTATTAGGGTAAACTAAATGTATGCTTGAAAGCAATATGTTGAAGGAAAAATTAAGCTTGCCATAAAATGATTTTATTCAAAAGTTAACCAATAAATTAACCATATTCATTTTCGATTTATTTTTACATATTAATCATATGTTATTAACTGGTCACTTTATAACTTACAAAATGAATATTGTCACTTTATGACTCTTTAGCTTGTAATTAAATTAGGAGGTGAAATGATTGTGAAAATATTTTCATTAATTATATTTAACTCATTAGATATTTCATAACAATTTGAATTAGAATAGGGATAAAATGGTATTTCAACTTTTAACTTTGGGACTTCCCACTTTTAGTATTATAAAATAAAAAATAAAAAATATAATGATACGATGACTTCTTGAAACAATCTATCAAATCATCAATCAGGAAAATAAAAATAAAGTTCAAAATTTTAAATTAGTGTATCAAACCATTAACCACAAAGACAAAAATAAACTTCAACTAGTAAGTCAATGTCCATCCTATCCCTGAAACAATTATGGTTCTTCATTCCTTAAATTATATGCCTATCAAAAATAAATAATTTTAATACGACGATAAATTAATCCATGATAAAAAAAAAAATAGAAAGGGACAGTACTAGGTGAATTGATTATCTCATCACTCTCTCATGCTAGTTCGACAAGTGACTTGATTATTTCTAAGCAAAATTCAAAGGGAGACAAGTGCTTCTAGCTGGGCTGATTTGGTTGATGAAGAAGAGCAGACCTCACCATAATAATTATTCAGTGGTCAGATTTAGAAACCACATCTTAATATTTAGATATTTATTCAGATTAAAACACTTATATCTTAATGCACATCTTAATATTCAAATGCTTACTCTGATTCAGATGTCTGAATCTTAATGGAAACAACTGAGACCCAAAACACTTGGTGAATTTCAGCTTTCACGTGAAAGAATTCTATCAGTTACATCGGCTAATCAAAATGAAAAGGAATGTGAGAAAGAACCAACGTTACAAAAAGTTACAAAATCGAAGGGGGCCGATGCAAGTCCCCCGCAAGCTACAAAACGTATCCTCCTATCCAACAACTAAACCTTAAATGATACAATTTTCTTCCACTTTTTTTCACATTTTCATTTTCCCTTTCCAGAATTTGCACTAATCTTCCGTTCCCCCCATTTACAGGTACAACAATTTTCTTTTTTTCTTTTTCTTCATCTGATGGATTTTCTAGGATAATGACGTGTCAAAAACTCCTATACCTTCACACCTCAGTATATCACAACTCGGAGAAGCCCTGGTTGTGGCTCAGAGTAGTCAAGGCCCTCCTCTAGCAGGTAACGCTGGACAGAAATGGGAAGCCTAGCAGGAGTACGCGAACCCTTTGTATGATGTCCTGTTCCAACGCAAATATAAACCTGTATTCGCTGGTCTGCTGATCTGGCTGCATTCCTCAACACAGACAGCTCACGCTTAAGGACATGAATGGCCTCAGTAACATGAAGACCATGCAGATCTATGATTCTCTCTTGTCCTCTCCCATTTCCCTGCATCTCTGGATTCCTGCAAAGAATTTTAAGCACCACTAAGACACCTAAATATTCTATATATTAAAAAATATTTGTTGAGGCAAAGAGATTTTTAGGGCGGGGGCTGATGCACAAAACTTTATGAGCAGAGGAGGTTATGTTTTGTCACCATACACTCAATTAGCATGAATGTTCAACATTAGCATCCTCTCTGTCAAATTTTGTCATTGCACAATGATGAAGCAGAACATCACAGCACCTGGCAATTGTAAAAGCTACCCAAGCAGAACATACATGAAAAATGCTGGAAATCTATAGGAAGATGATATGATTTCGAATAGAGCAGAAAACATTGAAAAGTTACTGTGTGAGATGAAGATTGTGTTAATAAAGAATTCTAGAGTTCGAAAATCTTGTTAAAAGGACATCATGAGCATATGAAAAACGTAGATATGAAGAGTTTAGGGTGTCAGAGCATAGACAACAACATACCCACTGCCACAAGTGGGGTCTAGGGATTGTAGGATGTACCTTACCCCTACCTTTGTGGGGTAGAGAGGCTGTTTTTGATAGACCCGTGTCTCAAAATAAGCGCCAGAGCATAGACATGGAAAAATAAAAACAGACCTTAGGCGATATATAGATTCTTGAGCCTTCCCATGAGCTGCCTTCATCTGCATGTTGTGAAGCTGTCCCTTGATGCTCAGTTCTTTGGCCAAAGCCTTGTTACCAATAAGATATGCCTGACGTGCCTACTCAGACACAGTTACATAGATTAAGGATCTTGTAGTGTGGCATAAGAGAGCCAAGACTACTTCACATGATCATAGAGTAAATTCCTGCCACAATGATTCTCAATCCCAAAAAGAAAAAAGAAAATGAATTCATCATGTAGTGAAGCTAAAAATCGAACATTCCACAGGATTAACATCCAAAATATTATGATAACCCTATAATAAGATGGTCTAGCGATTTGTACAGCCGTAGTAGCATTATTGCTAATACACTTAAAAATGATTTCATAATTTCTTTTAAGTAGATTTTAACCAACTGTATCTCTTCCTGTACAACCTTTTTCACTGCATAGTTGTACTAAGGAAGACTGCACAATTTGTTTCTCTAAGCTAATAAAATGTGCACACTTAGTTATATCCAGCAATCAAAGTGCCTTTTATCTCACAACAGGAAAATAGTTAACAGTAGAATGCCAAAGAATATAGGCACAAACAATAATAGAAACAACCATGACAGAATCGTGTATCTAATGATACTAAATTGTTTAAGAAAAGAAAAGTAATCAAGTTAAGTAGATGTTAATGAACCTAGATGCATTATTTTGATCTCAAAATAGATCACATAGAAGTTAGACACCACAGATGGAAGAATATACAAGGCAGAGGATCAATATGTCATTTGAATGTCCAGTGAGATCAGAATTCAATAAAATCTAAGAAATGCTCCAATTCCTTTTCCTGGGTCATGATTTAAATTTTTTTTAAAAAAGGAATAGTGCAAGCAATCACTTCTGCTTTAAAAGAAGCAGGGCTTTGGTTCAGTGGTAAAGACACAACATGTGATGTGAGGTATAGACAAACATCATAGGTTCGATCCTGCCACACACAAAGACTGGTATTTAGGCTGGAAGGAGGGTAGAGGGGTGGGCCCATACTCTCCATAGTTTCAAACCTGTGCATCACCTAGAACCAGGAGCCACAGGGCATTGCTCTGATATCAAAAAAATAAAAGAAAAAAGGAAGATGGTATCACTTCTGACTTCACATCAACATTCAAGCACCTACAGTAAGCTTTTCCAAGGATCATCATTAGTTCTTGGTCAGAATTCCAAGTTAATTCCCCTTACAAGCATGTGATACATGGATCCATCACGCCTTCATGGCCTTCTTACTTATTTCTCTTTGGGGTTTTATGGGAGAAGAGGGCTAAAGTACTATGCCCTTGTGGCTTCACATACTAATACGCATGAACATTGAAGTGAGTTCACATCTACGTATATTCTATCCACCTTTGCAATCATCATGTATACCACATACCTGTTCAAAGTATGCATTACGTAAGCGTGCATGGTCACGAGCCTCTTCCCGCATTTCAGAATATATATTTGCTGCAATCTCAACAAAGTCAAAGCAGATAGATGGGCAGAAATTATTTTCCTCAATGAACATTCAAAATTATATTGGCTGCTTCAGGAAATTACCAACTGCTTCTCCAGTTTCAAGCCAGACAGGAGCTGCACGTGTGGAACCTCGGCTCTGCAACCTATCACCATAAACTCCCCTACTCTGCCCACCATTGTAAGAGCTAGCCAATACAGGTGAATTTCTACTTGATCCAACACTACCATCAGCTACTCCAGTCCTATCATACTTCCATATGCTAGAATCCTGAGATGCCATCTTCCTGACAGCAGATGCAAAATCCGTAGCACCTCGAAAAGGGATGGAAGAGCCAGATCTAAACAGAAGGGTGCTCTCTTTTTCAGAAGGCCTATAGGGATTGACATTTTGTTGAGCATCACTGCCAGAGTACTTTAGGCTGCTGTTTTGACTTTCTGCCACAGAAAGAGCAGGGAAATCCAGAGCACTAAGATTTGGAGCAGACAAGGCTTTTGAATTCATATTTTGATTAAACCCACCATCAACTTGAAGCTGTAAAAAAGAGTTTTGAGCCATAAGTATGTAATAGAAGGTTCCAAAAGAACATAGTATCCAATTGAAAATCAATCTTTAAGACTATCAGAGATATGGCCAGAAGTTTTACCATTTCCCACATTGTGTCCATAACCACTGTTCTGTTCAGTACAAATAATTTGACTGAACATCTGACTTATTTTGTATAATCCTCAGAAGAATTAATGCTTCGGACTCGAGACAATCTAAGAAATAGATAAATGTCATAGACTACTAGGACACTGAGACTCAATGATAGAAGCTAATTGATTAAACTTTCTTTTGTAAGTAGCTGATTCACTAAACTTACCACATAATTGAATTTCTAGACATTCATAACCATAGAACGTTTAAACATCATGTGTGGAGAAAATTTGGATTACTTAATTTAATGAAGACACGGTGCTCAAATAATTCTAATCACTGAATAATATTTCCCAAAAGTTGGAAACACTTGGAAAAGATTCTTTTTGAAATAAAAAAATGATAAAAAAGAAAGTCAAATAGACCACCAAATCCCAGCCCATACTGATCAATATAACTGCAGTAACTTTAAGCTAACAGATCAATTCTGGAAGATTAAAAAGCCAATTTCCTTATAAAATTAAACAATTTCTACACTACTGTATCCATAAAGATTAAGAAAATGAACCATACCTCAAGCTGAGTAAGCATTTCAATTGTCAGATTCAAGTCACCTCCATTGGCATAGTACACCTCTCCAAGACTTTCAGCAGCAAAACCAGGAAATTGAGAGGCTAAAAATTCAAGAGGGTTTACATCTGCTTCAAAAAATGGTTGCTCGTTCATCATGTCTGCAAAGAAGCTGTTTCCTGAATTCCCATTATAATGAGGCCCCTCCCTAATATTGGCAAAAGGCTGGTCATTGGTCAGCGATGGCTTATCCCAGGGTTTAGAAGGCAGATGAAAACTAGTTGAGGAAGCATCTTCGCCAAAAGATGTAATAGGATATCCTGTCTTTTCAACAAAACTACTACCATTTATGCGACTAGGAGATAACTCCTGCTGGTCCTTCAACATGAAGCTACTGCCAGTTGAGGCAGGGAATAATGAAGCTTCATTGACATCAGTTACTGATAATCTAGAAAATGGAAGACTGCTGATTCCATGAGAATCATCTTCTCCCATGACATTGAAGTCCGGTGTAATATCATCCGGGAGCTGGCGACGCCAATACTGGTGAGCTTCATCATCTGAGTTGTTCGAAGCAGATGACTCTGATCTATCTAGTACAGCTTTTCCCAGAGTAGTAGTGGAGTTAGTGAACTTTGATGCATCGGTGCTGCTAGTGCTACCTGAGGGTGATCTGAGTGCAAAGGGTACAAATTCTGCAGCATTTGGATTCAAGCTTGTCGCTTTTGCTAAGGTTAGCTTTTTGTCACTGGTTGGAGTCCCTTTTCCTGATAAGCTCATTCTTTTTTCTTCGTTATTTTTTTTCTTTTTGTCTTGTTTCTAGTTGGTTAAGAAAAAAGGGTCTCTACATACATCATGAAACTTCTAATTATAAGATGGCGCAACTATGCAGTCAATATCACCCAAACCCTGCCAAAAAAGAAAATGAAAAGCTCACTTAAGAATTTAACTCTGTTTATCAACATCTTTTAAGTACAAAGGTCAAGATAAAAGATAATCATAAGCACCAATGACCTCTTTTCATAGTTCAAACCGACAAGAATAATCTAAGTCAATGTTACCTTATCACTTCAAACAAAATCAGATATTACTGATATTAGGAACAAACACAAGTATAAACAAATAACTTTACGTGGTATGATAATACTAACTAATTGCATGATCATGTGTAGATTCATCTAAATTTTTAGTTCAGTGTATATTCAGTTACTTCAATCAACAAGCCCTGATCATCAAGTAAGCTGTATCAACCCCTTATCCACCCAACTCTATATCACATCCATTTCATTCCAATACTAAGTAATTGCGCTCATAGCATCTACAAGAATAAAAATATGCAAATTTGTTAAATAAACCAGAATTATCAGAGCTTCATGACAATTGAGTCACACATCCCCATGTTTAAACAAATTAACAAGATGTCCTACAATTCAATAAGCTAATCATCTTACTTTTTTACTGAAAGTCACTTAACAGTGATAAATCCTAATCATGCAACGCAACAGTGAATTTTCTAAACCTCAGTATACAACCAAATCGTTTCAATAAACCACGTAAATCACTACAAAAAGACATAAAATCACATAATTACTGAATAAACAATACTATTAAACTAAAAAAACTACTTAATGCTCCGAGACAAATAATATCCGCAGATCTCCATGAATCTCTACAAGAAAATTGAAATTGAACACTAAGAACAGAAACAAAACAACAAATCAACCAAAAATATAAGATCTGAGACAGATAGAGATAGAGATATAGATATTGATATATACACCTTTACGAAGCTCGATTATGGACGAAACATAATTGAATGGATCCATTAACTGCAGACGTTGATGACAATATATATTCAGATTCAACGATAACAAGATATGAAACAAAAATTAAGAAAATGAAACAAAAATAGGAAGACGAAGAAGAAAAGTATACACCACAGAAAAATACAAAGCAAAAAGATATGAGAATTCTTCTGCTTGGCTGCTGTTCTTCTTCTTCTTCAACGTCTTAGCTGAGATAGAGAGAGAAAGTGGAAGAGGGAGAGGGTTTTAATTTTATTAGTATTTTTTATTTCTATCTATATATATCAGTATATGTTTATCTATCTGCTATACTACTGCTCTACTAATTCTAGCATTGCTTTTTCTTCTCTTTATTTTCTTTTTTCCCTTTTCTTTGGTTTTTAGCTATTAGGAAATCCTCTTCTTTGTGACCACATAATAAAAGGGCAATGAAACCTCAACCCTGCGCCACTCAATATCAACCCACCCCTTTCTCTATACGCCGCCCTCTCTTCACTCTCACTATCCTTTGAGCTTATTCTTGATATAATAACTAAGGAGTCATTAGTTCGAAGGTATAACGTATAATAATTTTAGGATATAATATAAGATTATTTCATTTTATGTTTGGTTAAAGGTATTAGATAGTAATTGGATTATTTATTTCACTACTTATATCATAGCGATATGATAAGTTATTTCATATATACGGGTGAGATAACTTATTCCAGAATAATTTATTTTTGAATAATTAATCTCACGATAACTTGTTCATACCAAATGATTCGTAACAATCTATAGACCTTATTCTTACTTTTGTAAGATATAAAAGTTTTTTTCAATAGACATTGACTTAAGAAAATGTTATTGAAGCAGAATTGCGAGAAAATTATGATAGTTAAATAACAAAATATAGAGGTGTTGGACTATAACATACTAAGTTACTATAAGAAATGGCAAGTATGCCTATTGTTGGAACATATTGAACAGTTATACTAAGGTTAAGTTAAAATGATCCATGCAGATTCTTGAAAGGCTGTCGAATAATCTGTTGGATTACCCGTTAGCCAGGAGGGCGTTAGGGCAGACTCGGATAGTAGAATATTTCATTAATCTTGCCAGAATTGTTTATACTTGTAAAGGCACCGTGAGTAAAACTGGACGATCTACTATTATCCTAGACCTACTCCTCAAGATGTGCTTTTAGAGGAACATGAACACATTATAACTAATAGTTATAATAGAAAAGAAATCTATGAATGGAACATAGATGGCTATACAGATAGACAGATTTATATAACGGTACATAGAATGCTTATGTACAACACTATCTGTAAGGCTAATAAGAATAGTAATAAAATTATTGCTGATATGATAATGACTGATTTTACTGGTCACTTAAGGGGCTGGTGGGATAATTATTTAAACCCTGAGCAAAGGGATAAGATTCTTCAAGCGGTAAAGAAAAAAGGAGAACAAAATCTTACCCAGAATGTTGTGTATACCCTTGTTCTCAATATAATAGAACATTTCTCAGGAAGATGGTCTGATAATAGCGAGACCACTAGAATTTTGCTCCAAAACCTTAGGTGCAAGACCCTCACATCTTTTAGATTTTATAAAGATGTCTTCCTTAGCAAAGTTATGGAGTTACCAGAATGTAATAGCTCTCATTGGAAATCCAAGTTTATAGATGGTTTACCGGCTCTATTTGCCGAAAGAGTTAGAAAAACTCTTAGAGGAGATAGTCATAGTATTGACTATGACAGTTATACCTATGGAAAACTCATAAATGCTTGTGTACAAGAAGGACTTTCTTTATGCAATGAAATCAAGTTGAATCAACAAGTTAAAAGGCATCATCTTAATGAAAGAGAACAATTAGGAGAATTCCGTGAACAATTCGCTTTGGATATCCCTAAAGCAAGTTCCAAAGATAAAAAGGTATTCTTCTAAGGACAAATTTTCCAAAAAGGATTATAAAGCATGGAAGAAAAGAAGAATTGAAAAGAAAGATAGAAGGGCTGAATCTTACAAAGAGAAGAAGAGATTTTATAAATCTAGACAAAAATTTAACAAATCAGATACTTGCCACAAATCTGGAAGATTTGGACATTATGCTAAAGATTGCAGAGTCAAGGAAAAGATCAAAAACATTGACATAGATGATAATATCAAGGACTCTTTATGCAAAATCCTGCTAAATTCTGATTCAGGAAAATCAGAAACTGAATACAGCAGCCATGAGGAATCCTCTACAAGTGAAGATCTACAAGCTCTTCACCAGGAAGATTATATGTCATCAGATGATGATTGCTTACATTGTCAGCAAGGGCTAACTTGCGATAATAAGGAAGAAGAAGATGATCTTTATAAGATCTATTCCCAGTTCAAGGAATTAAGCATCAATGTCATTAATAATGATAAAGTCATAGAGCTCTTACAAATTGTTAAAGATCCGAAAATAAGAACCCAGATTATTGATAAAATTAGTGATGCTTCCACTTCCCAAAATCATATCACAAAGGATGTCCCTACCAAAGAAGGTTCATACACCATGACTGATGTCAAGAATCTCTTATTAGAAAGAAGGAAGCTTATAGGTTCTCCTACTACGATCAGTGATCTAAAGCAAGAGATTAATAATCTCAAGGATGACATTCATCATTTAAAAGAAAAGAATGTCACCATAGAAAATAGACTTGATAATATTGAAAGTCTTAAAAATCCGAATAATAGTTCTAAATCTTCATATGGAGATGAAGGTGATAACTTTCTTCAAACGCTTAAGTTTAAAGAGAAGGATAAAGATAATTTTTTACAAAATTTAAAATCAATTACTTCTCAAAATATTTATACAAAAATAACTTTGCTTATTGACTATAATTATATAAAAAAAAAAAGAGTTTACAACTTTAATTGACAGTGTTGCTGATTTGAATTGCATACAAAAAGGATTAATCCCTTTTAGATATTTTCATAAAACTACTCACAGTCTTAGATCTGCTAATGGCAGCAAAATGGGTATAGAATATAAATCACCCAAGGCTTTTATTTGTAAAGGGAAAAATTGTATCCCACAAAGTTTTGTTTTAGTAAAAAACATTACTAACCAAATTATTTTAAGAGTTCCTTTTATAAATGATATTTTTCCCCTAACTTATTGGGATAATAAAAAAATTGTAGGAACTTGGGAAGGAAAACCTTTTACACTTGAGTTTTGAACTAGACCCTTTATTAGAATGATTAATGAGCTATCTTCTAAACTGATTTAAAAAAAATCAACAAGTCAACTTTATAAAAGAAGAAATCAACAATATTGAAGTTGATACTGTTTTACAAAATTCAAAACTGCAAGAAAAGATATCTTTTCTAAAAAACCAGTTCTCTCTTCAAATATGTGGAAATCACCCAAATGAATTTTGGAATAGAAAAAAGCATGTGGTCAGCCTTCCTTATGAGGACAGTTTTAATGATAGTAATATTCTTATTAAAGCTAGACCTTGTCAAATGAATTCTGAATATTTAGAATTATGCAAAAAGGAGGTTGATTCTTTGCTTCAAAGAGGCCTTATAAGGCATTCTAAGTCGCCTTGGTCTTGTACAACTTTTTATGTTAATAAACATGCTGAACAGGAAAGAGGTGCCCCCAGATTAGTTATTAATTATAAACCTCTTAATAAAGCTCTTAAATGGATTAGATATCCTATCCCTAATAAAAAGGATCTACCTGATAGAGTTTATGATGCACTTTTAAATTTGATTTAAAATCAGGTTATTGGCAGATTCAGATTACTGAATCAAACATATATAAAACTGTTATTAATGTTCCTATGGGACAATTCTAACGGAATGTTATGCCTTTTGGCTTGAAAAACGCTCCATCAGAATTTCAAAAAATTATGAATGATATTTTCATACCTTATAGCAATTTTATAACTGTTTACATAGATAATATCTTAGTATTTTCCAAAACTATGGAAACACATTTTAAACATTTAGATTTA
The DNA here is from genome assembly GCA_036250505.1 of Solanum acaule. Taxonomy (NCBI): domain Eukaryota; kingdom Viridiplantae; phylum Streptophyta; class Magnoliopsida; order Solanales; family Solanaceae; genus Solanum; species Solanum acaule. The sequence goes on from JAJOOR010004257.1 coordinate 17,124, forward strand.
TTTTAAAAAATCATTATTCAAAATGGATTGGTTATTTCTAGTCCAAAAATGGCACTGTTTCAAACAAATGTTAGATTTTTGAGACATTACATTGAAAAGGGACAAATTAGTTCAATAAATAGAAGTATTGAATTTGCTTCTAAATTCCCTAATATATTGACTGAGAAGACTTAGTTACAAAGATTTCTTGGAAGCCTCAACTATGTTTCCCCTTTTATAAAGGATCTAGCTAAAGATACAACTATCTTATATGATAGATTGAAAAAGAACCCTCCGGCCTGGAATAATAGTCATACTGAAGCGATTCATGGAATTAAGTCTAAGGTTAAAAATCTTCCTTGTCTTACATTAGCTAATCCAAATTGGGAGAAGACAGTTGAGACTGATGCTTCAGATATTGGGTATGGTGGTGTTTTAACACAATATTTCCCTGACAATAAGCAGGATTACATTGTTCAATTTTATTCTGGCAAATGGAATAGCAGCCAGAAAAACTATGCCACGATAGCAAAAAAGATCTTGGCTATTGTGAAGAGTGTTTTAAAATTTAAGGGAGATTTATATAACCAATTTATTTTAATAAAAACAGATTGCCAAGCTGCTAAATTCATGTTTAATAAAGACTGTAAACATGATGTTTCGAAACAAATGTTTGCTAGATAGCAGGCTTTATTAGCTCCATTTGATTTCGATATCCATTATAAAAAGGGTTCAGATAATAGTTTGCCTGATTTTCTTACAAGAGAATACTTAAACTAATTCTTTCCATCTTAATGACAAGATGAGACCTTCATGGCCTCCGCCCTCAAGGAGGGGAAGAGGGAAAGCAGGAACTGGCAGAGGTAATATCCTCGCTGAAGTGGGAAATCAAAGGTTAATAGCAACAAATATTGCTTCTACAAGTGGTCTTGATACAGACCATCCAATGTACAAGGAATTCTTGGATTTTATGCAATCCAAACAAGGAAAGGATAATATTTCTCAATCATACTCCACAGTTCTCACAGATGAAGAGAACATAGAAATATTTGATCAAAATAATAAAAGAGAAGTTATACTTCTTCTTGAACAAAGTGATTTACGATGAAAAAATGACCCATGGCAAATAATGCACATGTATCTAGATTCAGTTTTATTATACCACACATGCTTATAAATACAAGATGCATTATGAGATGATACTCTCAGCAATAGGGTCTGGTGAATTCCAGCATTTCTACCCGGCCAACACTAAAAAAGTTTATAACTTTTCAAAAATTATAATAAAAAGAGTTATGGCTCCAGAAGAATGGAGAATGAGCCTATTAAAATAAAGGGATTATATCCATCCAGATTCAAAAGGTGGCAATAAAATGTAATTACTGGGACTATATGGATAGCTTTAATAGAGCTTTATTATATGAAAATTCTAATAAAAAGCATTCTTGGTTTATAAAAATATGCTCTCAAATTTTTAATCAATCGATTCCAAATTGGTGTTGTCAATGGTGGACTTTATATGGTCTCTCAGTAAAAATATTACCAGAACCTTACAAAAGATTATATTCTGAATGGGTGGATATCTCCCCTAAACTCATAAGTTTAGAGAAGGATAATATATTTTTTGAAGGTATGTCCTTAATGTATTTTTTTTAATAGAATTATCAATCCCTTGGATCATGAAATGGTCTGTAGAGGTTAATAGTACCCCTGAAGGATTCCTATGTTTACAAAGGACTTTTTATACAAAGTTTTGAAATAAATTAATACAAAAAGACCTCGAAGGAAAAATCCATGGTCAAGAAATTATAGATTTAATTAATACAACAATGGATAAATATCAAAATACAGAAAGATCAAAATCACAAATGGATGATCTTAGTCCATTCAAGCAGATTGCAAGAAAGCTTCAAATGAAGAAGGGATTGATATCCAAATCAGAAGCAATAGCTTTATACATGGAGGAAGTAAAAAGAGATTTAATGAAAAATCTCGAGATAGATGTAAGGGATATATCCATGGCATCAGCTAGCCACACCAATGATGATGAAGAATCATGCATGGTAGGAGAAGCACAAAGTGCTAATAACAACAAAGAGATTGATATCGATACTCTTCTCCAAAGACTCCAAGACCAAGTGGAAGAATCTTCCAACAACACCGCCTGCAAAGACAAAGAAAAAGGAAAGGTGTAAAATAAAGAAGGCCCACAAATAAAATAATTGGGGTAATAAGTCAAAGACTTTAATAAAGTTAAACGAAGGCCATAATAATAGATGTAGGCCACATTTTCTAGTGGAAAAACCATGTTTGTTTGTCGGTCTTATCATTTTCTTATTGGCCATTGTAAATTGTGTAGGCCATATTATCTTATCGTTTTAGAATTTCCAGCCTCTATATAAGGAGACGAGATTTTCTTTAGTGAGGCAGGTCTTAGAACCTCTCTCTCTCTCTAGTATTGTAATACTTTCTTCTGTAAATCTTCGAGTAGAACCCCTCTCTCTCTCTCTCTAGTATTGTAATACTTCCTTCTGTAAATCTTCGAGTTTGTTTAATAAAAGCTTTCATTTTGGTCCATACTTCAAGTTCCTCATGAGTGCTACTCCAGGTACATTTTAAATTTTATTTATTCTTATCTTTATGTGCTTAGCCTAAATGATATGCTAGACTATTTGTGTTGGACTATAACATACTAAGTTACTATAAGAAATGGCGATTATGTCTATTGTTGAAACATATTGAACAGTTATACTAAGGTTAAGTTAAAATGATCCAGGCAGATTCTTGAAAGACTGTCGAATAAATCCGTTGGATTACCCGTTAGCTAGGAGGGTGTTAGGGCGGACCCGAATAGTAAAAGTTTTCATTAATCTTGCCAGGATTGTTTATACTTGTAAAGGCACCTTGAGTAAAACAAAAAATTATCTTTATCCTTCTCTTTAAACTTAATCGTTTGAAGAAAGTTATCACCTTCATCTCCATATAAAGATTAAGAACTATTATCCGGATTTTTAACTTTCAATATTATCAAGTCTATTTTCTATGGTGACATTATTTTCTTTTAAACGATGAATTTCATCCTTGAGATTATTAATAATAAGTAAAACAATAAATATAGAAGAATAAGAAGTTACACAATTACTAAATAATATTACTAATAGTGAGAAGAGAAAAGGTGGAGGTTACTATTAGCCCCTACTCTCTACATATAGCGCAACAATATTTGGATATCTATTAACCTTTTACTCAAACAAAGTTCAAATATAAATCATCTAGTATTTTAAGGCCTTATTTGTTTTTCGTTCAGATAAACACGTCTGAATCTGAATGTCATCTGAATTTGAATGTCACATTTGAATGATTAAAATGTTATCTGTTCTAGATCTGAACACTAAATAATTAAGACTGTTTGTTTTTCAACATCTGAATATACATGATTTATTTATATGTACAGAATAAAAATACAATTCAAATAAAAATTAATCAAATATTAAAAATTATAATAAAGTCATTATTTGATTAAAAATAAACACTTATGCTTGCTAGTAATGGTGGAAATAGTTTGTAGTGGTGATGGTGATGGTGAAGGTGATAGTTGTTGTTAGAGGTTAGTAATGATAGTGGTGATAGTTGTGACGGTGGAGGTGAATGGTATTGTGGTAACTGTTATAATAATAACGATTGGTGATGGTGTTGGTAGCTGTATTGGTGAAGTTGGTTGATGGTTAGTAGTTGGTGGGTGTTAATGGTGGTGGCTGAAGAATGTGTGGTAGTTGATGATGTATTTGTGGTAGTTGAAGGCGATGCTAGTCATGATTATGGAGGTGGTTGATAGTAGAGATTGAATGTAGTGGTGGTAGTGACTGATAGTGGTGGTGGAGGTGGAAGTTGCAAAACGGGTAAATATAGTGGTGGTGGTGGTGACTGAAGAATGTATGGTGGCAGTGTTAGTTGTGATGGTGAAGTTTGTTGGTAGTAGAAATTGATCATAGTGATTTATAGTGATGGTGAAGATAGTGACTACCGAGGCAAGGGAACAATGAATACAATTATAATAATTGAGGAGGTAAGCGTGGTAGCATCTGACAATAGTGGTTAGCAAATGTGGTAGTTGTGATGGAAGAAGTGGTTGGTGGTAGATGACGGTAATGGTGGTTGACAATGCTGATGGTGGTAGTGATAATGATGGCAAATGTGGTTAGTGGTAGATGACGGTAATGGTGGTTGACAATGTTGATGGTGGTAGTGATTGTGATGGCAAATGTGGTTAGTCGTGGTGGTTGGTGATTGTGAATAGAGTGACAGTGAATATAGTCCACACGAGAATACATCTTAGTGATATTAAGACTCTGTTTTAGATCTTACTGACTAAGACATATTCAGACCAATTAAGTGCTTAAATCTTAATGAAAACAGTTTCACTTACTAGTCTAATGTCTGAACCAATTAGATTATAATTTCTAGTAAGTGCAATCAAATGAATGCTCTCTAGCGAACAACATTAATGTATATTACTTAAAAACACAAAGTTCCTTATAAATGTTAATTGAACTTTTTTTCCTTCATTAAAAGATTTTACAATAGATAAAATTGTCATCGGCGATTTAAGTATGGAAAAAAAATAGGCTACACTATAGTCCAAATGAGTGGATACCTCTTTGTGAAGAGTGAGGAAAGTCCATTTAAAGACTTTGTTACCACTCTCTCAGAGAACATGATAAAGGCTAAAAAAGATGGGAATGTAGCGATAGATTACGTCTACAAGATACAAATGAATTCTCTCTATGGGAGATTTGATATAAGCCTGAAAGCACTGCTACCGGAGTTGTGCAATGATGATCGCCTCAGAGTTTTGATTCAAGCGTGTGATAAATTGTTATCCGACGAGCCCCTTAGAAAAAATCTAAACATTTCTTCCTACCGTGTCAATACAAACTCGATCTTTGGGAAATGGTTCTACATGAAGAACGCTGGGATTAAAGTTTTCTCTTCATGAATGATCTTATTATGCATGATTTGATCATATTTCAATAATATTTTTATGAACTCATGTCATATGAGTATTTTATGATATGATTCAAAGCTATGTTGATATGCATGCATTATGTTATGAATGATTTATGAATCAATGATGCTTTCGATTAAAGTATCAATCAGTTTTATGAAAATTGAGGCTTCTGATTGAAGTAACCCCTTATGAAAGAATGACATGATTTTAAGATACTTTTGATTGAATTACTTCTTACTATGAAAAGACTATCATGATTTTGATGCTTTCAATTAAAATGTCTCTTATGAATATGTTATGAAATCATGATTTTAAAGAAGCTATTTTTGTGATTATGAAACATTTGTGAATGATTTCGTAGTACTAGTGTCACAATCCAATGTACACCCTAGGTGTGATATGACGTATGAGGCCCGAGAGGCCATACACAAGCCGCTTGACATGCATATACACAATATAATAGAAATAAGAGAATTCATATCAAAGTAAAGTATTTGACAATATAACATAAGTTTAACATACTTTTGACAAGTCATCTATTACATCGAAGAAGTGGTCGGGACGTAGCCTTTATACCATAAAAAACATTCGATACAAAGTAAAGACATATAAAAATAATAAAGGTGACATGGTCGTCAGAGTATGAGGACTCACCACCTCTATGAACTCCAATGATCACCAACTAGCCAAGAGAGGAAGCATCACACCCTACATACACCCTACATTAGTGAAACAATATAGGCACAAGTATGAGTTAGTATATCTAAGTATGAGGCATATGCATAAAACATGAAAACGTGATCATAAGGGGACATAAAAGAAAACATGAAATGCATGACCAAGCTAAACGTAGTAAAACAATTAAAGAGACATCCTAAATCATGAACATGATCGATGCATTTTGAAATCATAAGGAAAGCTTCATAAAATCTTTAAGGACAACTTAGTTCATTTTGTGGGATATTTACTATTAACCGACATAGACCACATGAGCTATAACGTGGAATCTAGTGTATTTCTCCCACACTAAAAATGTAAAACATCAGAACCTACCTTAGAAACTTCAGCAGAAAATGGGGTGAAACCACAAAGACCTTCACAGGCCGTGGATCACTACACGAGTCATGAGAGGGCTCGTAGAGGAAAGACAGAACCACCCAGGCTCAGGCATCAGACCACAAATCCCTCCACAGGCCGTGGTGACGTCTGTGGACCTGAGCCAGCATACTCCCAGCCCAAGTGAAGAACCATAGTGGCCTTCACGGTTTGTGGTCCTTCACACGGGCCATGGTAGGGCTCGTGGATGGACCTCCCAAAACCAGTAGACCTTGGCTAGCAACCACGACGTACTTGACGGGTCGTGGTTCCTTTGACGGACCGTTAGTGGCTCCGTGGAGGGGACTCGTCAGCTTTTAAGTTAGGGTCATTTTGGTCTTTTCCCCTATGCGTTGGACATTTAAACTATGTCGTTTAATACATAAACTACGTCGTTTTACTCAGTTTAAGCCTAGTAATTTAGTTAGAACTTACCTAAATCGTTTATTCGTCAAAAATCATCAAACTTATAGCAAAAAAAGAAGAAGGAGTCGACCAGCCCCTTAAGAGCAAGCATAAGGTTTTTTTAAAGTTCTAACCCCAAAATCGAAGGATTTCTCCATAGATTTCGTCACCAGGTATGTGGGATTTCACTAGTGGGTTCCTTTCATCCACTTGGTCCCTAGAATTCATTCAGAATCTTGATTCTCCATATATTGTTTAGACCTAGCCTTAGAAATTTTTGTGATTTAGATGTTATAGTATTCTTAATCGAATTGTCATGTTTTCGTGGATACGTTGCTTAGTTCCTTGCATGAAACTCAGAACCCTAGTTGTGTAGATTCTCTTAGTTCATGAATTACACTTGCTAGACCAGTTAAACAGATAAACATGCCTTAGATTTCAAATGTTACATTGTTAGTACCTAAATGTTGCATTCTCAGATTTGCATGTCAGAATATTGAGCTATCCCGTATTTCAGTTATGTTGTGTCATATATATTTCCAGTTGGGAGTATACTTAACACCGAGTTGGACGAGGGTTCAACGTACCCTCGTAGTCCCAGAACTACGTACCCCCGGAGGATTATAAGCCCCCTCTGTGGGCATCAAATTTAGTGATCACGCTAGTCATGCCTTTATACCCCTGGTAAGGTATATTGGGTCCTCTTGATGAGGCGTATACATCGGACTCCGCATTTAGCTCGCGTGGTTTTATGTCGGTTAATAGTAGCTCCCACAGTCAGACTCTAGTGCATTTGACCAGGTATTTAGTTTATACTTCAGTATTCAGTCTCAGCATGTTATGTTCATAATCAGTACTTGGTCATTGCATTCAGCTCAGTTGTCAGTTAAAAATTCAGTATTTACATTTTGTTCAGATTATATCTTTGCTCAGTTATGCTTTGTTCAGCTTATGTATTTTTTCTGCTATTATTTATATCTTGCATGCTCAGTACATTTCAAGTACTGACACATACTCTACGCTACATCCTTTCATGATGTAGGTTCAGGGATTCAACATCCAGATCACGCATAGATCGGTTCTCGATCCGTATTCAATAGCTTCAGTAGTGAGTCCTCATACTTAGAGGACAATAAACATGTTTTTTCATATTCAGTGTTTTATTTCAATTATGCTAGAGTTAGCTGGGGGCATGTCCCAGTAACTCTAGTCAGTAGAGGCTTTTCAGACATAGTATTAGATTCAGCTTTAGCTTTTGAGTGATTGTTCAGTATCACAAAACTCTTAGAAAGTCTTTTTATACATTCAGATAAGTTTTGGGTATTCCCCACTATCAGTTATCTATTGTTTAGCTTCCGTATAATATATCTTTTATTTAGTTATTCTCAGTATGCTTAGTATATGCCAGACTCGGGGTTAGCCTGGGGTCACTTGTGATCCTAGGTCCCGTGTTACGCCAAGGGGGTAGCCTCGGGGCATGAAAAACTTGGTATTAGAGCATTAGGTTCAAGAGTCCTAGGATGTCTGAAAGCCGCACTAAGTAGAGTCTCTTTCATGGGTGTGAAGTGCACCATATTCTATGAGATGGAGGCTACGAAGTGTTTTGAGAAAAACTTCACTTTCTTTGCTATTCTTATCATGTGTGAGGTATGATCCAACTTCTCATTTCTAATCCTTCGTTATGCGTTTCAGATCATGCCTCATCGTAGAGCTTACGCACGGAATGCGAATGCACACAATGCTAACGCAGTTCCTCCAGTCCCGAACCATGAAATTACGAATGCAGAATTTTGAAATGCGATTCAACTTTTGGCTCGGAGTATGACTAACCAGAACAATCAACAGACTTCAGTTCTTGCAAACACTAATAGTGGATCAACTGTAGCTAGGGTTCGAGATTTTGCTCGAATGAATCCGCCTGAGTTTCTAGGGTCGCAGGTTGGTGATGATCCACATAAATTCATTGATGAGATCAAGAAGATATTTACGGTGATGCAAGTGACTGGTAATGATATGGTGGAGTTGGCATCCTACCAGCGTAAGGATGTGGCTCACATATGGTTCACGCAGTGGAAGGACAATAGGGGTGCAGATGCAGCTCCTGTGACTTGGGAGTGTTTTACCGGATCTTTTCTGGATAGGTTCTTCCCAAGGGAATTTAGAGAAGCTAAGGTACAAAAGTCTATGAACTTGAAGCAGGTTTCAATGTTGGTCCAAGAGTACGGGCTGAAGTTCACACAACTCTCCAGGTATGCTTCACATATGGTTTATTATTCGAGGGAACAAATGAGTAAGTTTCTATTTGGGGTATCTGATTTGGTGAAGATCGAGTGCAAGAATGCTATGCTTCTAGGGGATATGGACATCTCAAGACTCATGACTCACGCTCAACATGTTGAGGGGGATAATCTTAGGGAATTGGCTAAGGATAACAAAAAGGCTAGAACAGGTAACTATGAGTACTCTCAGCAAAACTCAGGCGGTCGGAATCACTCACAGTTTCAATAGAAATCTACAGCCCCAACACCTTTATCAGCTAGTACTCCATCCCCCAGGTTTCAATAGGATCAGAAAGGTAAGGCATCAGTCTCTAAGTCTCAAAGGAGTACTTCAGGTAACATGACTTTCCTAACTTGTCCAAAGTGTGGTAAGAACCATCCGGGCGAGTGTCTTACAGGCAGGGAAGGATGCTTTGGGTATGGTCAGTCTGGCCATAGGTTGAAGGATTGTCCTTCTGCCAGGCAGGGGCAATGAGGTAACAATAATAGGACTCAGTCTATAGCTCCAACAACATCAACAGGTCACCCAACTCAGTCTAGAAAATCTCTCAGAACCCTTTTCAATCTCTACTCTAGTTAGTGGCCCAGTTCTAGCTAGACGGGTATACATAAATTGCCCTGTCACAGTCTCTTAGAAAGTCACCTCTGCAGACCTTGTAGAGTTAGAAATGGTAGACTTTGATATCATTTTAGGCATGGATTGGTTACATTCATGTTATGCCTCAGTCGATTGTAGAACTAGGATCATTCGGTTTAAGTTTCCAAACGAGCCAGTCTTAGAATGGAAGGGTAATTGTTCGGTGCCTGTAGGTCGATTTATCTTTTACCTTAAGGCCAAAAAGATGATCTCTAAAGGGTATATCTACCATCTTGTTCGAGTCAAGGATTCAAATTCTGAAACCCCAACTCTTGAGTCAGTTTCTGTAGTAAATGAGTTTCCAAAAAGTGTTTCCAGAAGATCTTCTCGGAGTTCCTCCCAAAAGGAAAATCGACTTCGGATTGATCTCCTTCCAAATACCCAGCCCATTTCGATTCCTCCTTACAGAATGGCTCCAACTGAGCTTAAGGAATTAAAGGAACAGTTGAAAGACCTTCTAGATAAGGGCTTCATCAGACCCAATATCTCTCCATGGGGTGCTCCAGTGTTATTCGTGAAAAAGAAAAATGGTGCTCTCAGGATGTGCATTGACTATCATCAATTGAATAAAGTCTCCATCAAGAACAAATATCTTATCCCCAGGATTGATGACTTCTTCGACCAACTTTAGGGTGCTAGTCATTTTTCAAAAATAGACCTCAGATTCGACTATCATCGACTCAGAGTTAGAGATAGTGACATTCCGAAGACAGCCTTCAGAACTCGGTATGGTCATTATGAATTCGTAGTTATGTCTTTTGGACTATCCAATGCTTCTACAACTTTCATGGACTTAATGAGCAGGGTGTTCAAACAGTATTTGGACTTGTTCATCATTGTCTTTATTGATGATATCCTCATTTATTCTTGAAGTGAGAAGGAGCATGCGACTCATCTGAGAGTTGTTCTGCAAACTCTCACAGATCGCCAGTTATTCGCTAAATTCAACAAATGTGAATTCTAGTTACAGTCAGTCACTTTCCTTGGTAATGTGGTATCTTGCGAAGGAATCCAAGTGGATTCTCAGAAAATAGAGGCAGTGAAGTAATAACCCAGACCCACCTCTCCAACAGATATCAAAAGTTTCTTAGATTTAGCTGGTTATTACAGGAGATTTGTTAAAGGATTTTCATCCATAGCTTCCCTATTGACCAAGTTGACTCAAAAGAAGGTCAAATTTCAGTGGTTAGATGAGTGTGAGAAAAGTTTCTCAGAACTGAAGTCTAGGTTGACTACAACTCATGTCTTGACTCTACCAGATGGTTCAAACAATTATGTGATTTATAGTGATACATCCAGGGTCGCCCTAGGTTGTGTGTTGATGCAGCGAGGTAAGGTCATAACTTATGCTTCTAGACAGCTGAAGGTACATGAGAAGAACTACCCGACTCAAGACCTCGAGCTTGCAGTCATAGTATTTGCCCTAAAGATTTGGAGACATTCCTTGAATGGTGTTCACAGATCATAAGAGCCTCCAGTATGTGTTCACCTACAAAGAGTTGAATCTTCGTCAAAGAAGATGGCTTGAATTCCTCAAGGACTATGATATGAATGTGCTTTACCATCCTGGTAAGGCCAATGTAGTGGTTGATGCTCTCAGCAGACTGTCTATGGGTAGTGTAGCACTTGTTGAGGAAGAAAAGAAGGAATTAGCAAAAGATGTTCACCGGCTTGCTCGCTTAGGAGTTGGTCTTACTGACATGTCAGATGGTGGTGTTATGGTTCAGAATAGATCAGAATCTTCATTGGTAGCGAAAGTTAAAGAAGAACAGGATAATGATCATGTATTACTTCAGTTGAATAGTGTAGTTCATCAACAGAAAGTTGAGGTTTTCTCCTAAGGAGGAGATGGTGAACTTCGTTACCAAGGTCGCTTATGTGTTCCTAATGTAGGTAAGTTAAGACAACAGATCCTTAACGAAGCTCATAACTACATGTATTCCATTCATCCAGGTGGCACTAAGATGTATCGTGATCTACGGGAAGTCTTTTGGTGGAATGACATGAAGAGAGACATAGTTGATTTTGTGGCTAAGTGTCCTAATTGTCAATAGGTTAAGGTAGAACATCAGAAACCAGGAGGTATGACTCAAGAGATAAGAATTCCTACATGGAAGTGGGAAGTGATAAACATGGACTTCATTACAGGTTTACCTCGTACTTGCAGACATTAGACTCTATTTGGGTGATAGTAGACAGAGTTACTAAATCTGCTCACTTCTTGGCTGTCAAGACTACAGATTCAAAGGAGGACTATGCTAAACTCTACACCAATGAGATAGTTAGGTTACATGGGGTTCCCTTGTCTATCATTTCAGATAGAGGTCCTCAATTTACCTCTCATTTCTGGAAATCTTTTCAGAAAGGTCTTGGTACTCAGGCAAATCTCAGCATAACATTTCATCCACAGATTGATGGTCAGGCAGAGCGTACCATTCAGACCTTAGTGGACATGTTGAGAGCTTGCATGATCAATTTCAAGGATAATTGGGATGATCACCTATCTCTCATAGAGTTCACCTATAATAATAGCTATACACTCCAATATTTAGATGGCCCTTTATGAGACATTATATGGGCGTAGATGCAGGGCCCCGATTGGTTGGTTTGAAGTAGGTGAAGTAGCATTGATTGAGCCGGATTCGGTTCATGAAGCTATGGAAAAATTTTAGCTCATCAGAGATAGACTAAAGACAGCCCAGAGTCATCAGAAGTTGTATGCAAATGTGCAGAGAAGGGACTTAAAGTTCCAATCAATGATTGAGTGTTCCTGAAGGTCTCACCTATGAAGGGGGTGATGAGATTTGGCAAGAAGGGGAAGCTCAGTCCTAGACATGCAGGTCCTTACAGAATCCTGAAAAGGCTTGGTAAAGTAGCTTATGACTTAGAGATGCCAGCAAAACTAACAACGGTTCATCCAATCTTTCATATTTCCCTGTTGAGAAGTGTGTGGGTGATCCGGCATCAATAGTACCATTAGAGAGTGTGACTGTAAAGGATAGCCTCACTTATGAAGAAGTGCCAGTTGAAATTCTTGACCGTCAGGTTCGTAGGTTGAGAAATAAAGAAGTCGCTCCAGTGAAAGTTTTGTGGAGAAGTCAGTTGATGAGTCCAAGATTTGGACTTATTTAGGGCATTATTTTGATAGAATTAGTGTCTTCAAATGCTTATTTTGTGCCAATAACTGATAAAAAATCCTCGATTTCCAGGTATTTCGATTGAGAAACAAAGCAAGGACACTAATTTGCAAAAAGGAACGAAGTGAGCTGAAAGAAGGAAGAAAAGAGAGCCTGGCAATCGCCAAGTCCATTAGGCGTGTCGCCGAATGGCCATTTGACCACCTAAAGTTCCAGTGTGCCAAGCACTGAAGGAGAAAATCACGTTGGTGAGAGAAATGAGCAGTCGGTGGATCGCCGAGTGATTCCGCGATGCATAACTAGATTGTCCAAAGTTACAGACCTGGAGGATGCTGAAGGCCAAGGCAAAAGGGCGATGGAAAGGACCAAATGGCGGATCGCCGAGTTGATCGGTGAGCCCGACTTACTGCGCCGAATGGTCCTTCGCATCATATTTTTGGCGACTATAAATACATTTTCAAACATTACGTTTAGTATCAAAATTTTTATTTGAACAATCTTTAGAATTCATTTATTTCTCAGTTTGAACTCTGAGTATTGAGACAAGTTTTCCTTAGCTTTGAAGATTTGAAGTTTTCCATTTTTGAGAAATTAGAAGTGGGTCTTTGAGATTCTTCAATTTGGACCTTTGTAAAGATGAAATCAGTCATACCTAGTTGATGGAAACACAATTTGGTAACGATTTTTATATTTTTATGATGTCTAGCTAAAACCCACCATCCAATTCTTGGGGTGTGATTATGGGCAGATTTAGTTTATGAGTATTTCTAATTATTAGTTTAAATGTTGTTTAAAAGTGATTTCAATCATTAATTGTGGTTTAAATTAAAGAATTGTAGTTGCAAATGCAGTTCTACCTTCGTGTTTTTGGCCTGCTAGAGAGAGAGGTTTTAAAACCATGATTATTGATTGATGGTCTGTGGATATTGGTAGTTGTCATGGATTCAGCTCGAGATAGTGAATCCTAAACCCTTTTCCACACATTCATCTTGAGAGAGTGAATGGACTAAAGCGTAGGTTGTTCTTATTTTGCATGCTTGTCGATGTTCAAGACAAATCGACTTGATTAAGGGTAATTCGAGAGAAAGTTTACCTCCTCTATAGTCTAGCTTATTCACTAATATACAACTATTTCCTAACAGTTGCAATTACCCATTTGTCTACATTAGCCTATAATCAAATCACATCCCAAGAACCCGTTTCATTATTGTTATTATTGTGTTAGTAGCTGATAATTTAAAACCAAAAACCCCCTGTTATTTGACATTCGTGTCACCCCCTAATTTGAATTATGTTTCTATTCGTAAATGTCTATTCCTATGACTGACTTGAGCATATTTGTACTTTCTTATTGACCCTTAAACACGTACAACTCCCTATAGGATTCGACCCCAACTCATTTAGTTGGGTTATATACTGACTAACGATCGTTGATGCTTGGAATCAGATGAAGAGTCGTTGATAATGTTATTCAATCAAAATGGCGCCACTGCCGAGTAGTGGTGTTGGTTAAGATTCTTTATTTAAGTTGAATTTTGTTCTTGTTAGTTATAGTTGAATCTACTTACCTTCAGTTTTGGTTTGTGTGTTGCTGTTTTGAACAATGGAAATGAGTGTGAACGGAAGCAATGGTAGCCAAGTGGGCCACCAAGATGACTTTGGTAACCACAACGATGTCAATGAGCCTAATGTTAATGACCCTCATCTAAAGGGTGGAATTGGTGTCATTCGCTTGCCTCCAGCTGAAGGGAACATTGTGTTCCATATTACAAGTACTATGTTGCAGCTCTTGCAATTGAAACGGTTGTTTGGTGGGCAGGCTCATAAGGATCCCCATGAGCATATTAGAAACTTTGTTGATGTTTGCGGGCCGTTCTCCTTCAAGAACATATCCCAAGAGTCGGTCCGATTGAGGTTATTCCCATTTTCTTTAATGGGAGAAGCATGTAAGTGGCTGGCTGAATTGCCAGGAGAATCAATCACTTTGTGGGAAGAGCTTGTCACCGCATTTCAAGTGTGATTTTTCCCTCTTTCGAAGATGATGACTCTTCGGGACAACATCCAAAGCTTCAAGCGTTTGGAGGGTGAGCCAATTCATGAGACTTGGTTGCGATTCAAGAAGTTGGTGTTGCAATGCCCAACCCATGGTTTTCCTGACAACGTTTTGCTGCAATATTTTTACCGAAGCCTTGATTCGGTGAACAAGGGTGTAGCTAACCAACTTTCTCCGAGAGGTTTGATGCAACAACCTTACATTATAGCAGCCCAGCTTTTGGATGGTATGACCACAATTAATCGGGTTTGGTACACCCGTGAGGATCAGGTCTCCCCTATTACGTTTAAATTGACCAAGGACCAGCTTGAGAAAGACCAAGAGAGGGATCAGAACATGGAAAATATCATGACACAACTTGACATTTTGTCCAAAAATGTCATGGGAGCTGGTGTTCGAAGTGTCAATGTTATGGTGTGTGTAAACCCCGACGAGGCTAAGTTTGAAGCTTTGTACAAAGAAAAGGTGAATTTTCTAGCCAACCAAGGAGGTGGTTATCGTACAAACTACTCGAGGCAAGATGGCAACCAAGGTTGGAGCAGGGATGAAGGTTGGAAGGAACGTGATAGAGAGTGGAGGGATCGTTACCCCACTTGGAAAGAGAGAGACGGGGAGAAGGACATGTACATTCCTCCCCACGAGCATCAAAAGCCAAAGGATTCGGAGGTTGGCCGGTCTGAGGATATGCTATCTCATATTCTCAACAAGGTTGAGGAGTCTGACAAAATTTTGAAAGAGATGAAGGAAGATGTGCCGACCCTTAGCCAAACGGTTACCTCTCATTCCATCTGTATCAAACAGTTGGAGACCCAGATGGGTCATATCTCGTCTCATTTAAACCCGAGACAACAAGAGGGGTTGCCTAGTGATACTATGGCCAACCCCAATAATGAAGTTTGAGTGAGGACTTGCGTCGTGCCACGACGTTAACTAAGGCACTGCTTGGGAGTCAACCTAAGTTTCATTTGTTTTCTTTTTGTTTGGGAAATAATCGTCTGTTGATTGTGCAGGTTAAAGTGTGGAATGTGTTTGAAAAATGGAGATTGGCAAGAAAAATGTCTAGTCGGCGATCCCGAATTGGACCGCCGTTAGACTCATGAAATTTTGAAGTTGGAGTCTGTAAAACTCGGCGAGCCCAGGAGTAAATCGGCGTGTCACCGAACAGGTCAACGATCTCGACTTTGTCCGCCGTTTGGACCCCCACATTAACTGGAGGTCCTATAAAACTCGGTGAGGTAAGTGCCCACTCAACGTGTCTCCAAGTGGGTCGGCGAGCAAGACTATTGTCGCCGAATGGGCGAGAACTGTACGGTTTTGAAAGCCAAAAGTTCAAAAGTTCAAAATCTTTCACACTCACTCACTTTTCAACTTTCCAAACTCACACCCGCACTATATTTTTCTATATTTTTGTATCTTTACCGATTCCTAGTCGTCATTTGTGTGTTCGGAGTTGGATATCTTTGCCGCCTAACTTTTCAACTTATTTAATCGGTATTAAAGGTTGGTTTTCCGAATCCCGAATTCGTTTTAGCAAATTTTACTCATTTGCAATTGATCTTATCTTAGTGATGTGTGTTGTCCCTCTCTAATTTCATTGTTTTTGTGCGTGTGTGCATGTGTGCCTATTTTAATACAAATATCTTGCCTAAATTGTCTATATTGTTGATTTCCCGAATTGTCGTGCTTAAAATTGATCAAAATCTTATTGGGTTGTGTTGTTGTTGGGTCTAGTCGGGTGAAGTCTAAGTAATCCGCATTTGTGCCAAATGACGTACTTTGCCCAATGATGGAGCGGCTGACGTCATTCTTAAGGGCAAAAGTCGTTAGATGGCCAAATTTGGCCAAACCAGGAGAAGTTTGAGTATCCCGGGGGAATGGGTGTAATGGGTCTAAGTTTAATTGAGGGAGTGGATGTTTTATTTTGTTTTCGGGGGCTGCAGGTTTGAATTTTGTAGTTGGGGTTGAAAGTAGGCACGTTGGGCGGTTTGGCTAGCTGGGCCAAGCTTGCCAAACCACTCGGCGATTCGCCGAATCCCCCTTGATCGCCTTTAATTTCATGCTAAAATTGAGTTTGGGTTCTGTAACTTTCGGCGAGAAGCCTGAGTTCGCCGAGTGCACTCGGTGACTCACCGATCGTTCTTGATCGCCCTTTTTGCGCCCCTAACCCCTAAAATGCACTATAACTTTCGGCGGGCTAGCCCTTGCTCGCCGATTGCTGTCGACGATTCGCCAAAAGGCCCTTCCCATTACCAACACGCCAATTTTTTTGAGAATTTTTTAGCCAATGCTTTCGGCAAGCCTGATCTGGCTCGCCAAAGTGATTCTGCGACTCGCCGATCGGTTCGACGAGTCTGTCTGCAACTATTTTCTGCAACTTTATTTGAACTATTTCTAACTCTTTTTGATGTTGTTGCAAATATGGCTAGAACCAACCTCGACATGCCACCCTGTAAAAGAGCACAGGGCATAGTGATAAATGAAGGGAGAGCTAATCCTCTTAAAAAAGGAAAGACGGCACCTCCCAAGGGAGGTAAGGGCAAGGAGAAAAAGCCCGTATCTGAACCCCCGGAGCACAACTCCGACAGGGAGAGAGAGTCCATTAACTCCTAGGCTGAACTCTCCGAGCCGGATGATGACCAACCCATGTAGTCTAAGTGAGCAGAGATCTGTGCTAGGTATCACCCAACAACCACTCCACCTGTAGCTGGTACAGTGCCAGCTCCGGCCACCACCGGAGATGAGGTTCGAACTAAGGAAGTAGCTGCTGCCGAGTCTGAGGATCCGAAACCGATGAAGAGCTGTTTGTTGCTGATGAAGAGGGTTTTTATAAAGGTCTCACAAAGACTAAGGAGGCCATGGTAGATGCAATTGTACATATCTCATTAGCAGACACATCCATGGCTGACCCTAGTGGAGCTGGTATTGTTAATGTGACTCCGGGCACTGATGCCCCGACAAATAGAGCGACTGCGTAGACATGACTTTAGTTTACCTCCCTCTTTTTCTTTTTTTATTGATTTTTGGATGTTTTATTGCATTTGAGGACAAATTGATTTTTGTTTGTGGTGGGGTGAGGTATTTTCATACCTACATCTTGTGATTTTGACTTATTTTGTATATATTGGGTTTTGTGCTATATATTGTGTTTTGGCACTGTGTTGTGGATATTTGAGCTTGTGGCTCCTTGTTTTAATTGAAAATGGTTTTTAGACCTTTCTAAAAAATTTGCCACCCTTCTTGATTGTGTTTGAATGTGGTTGTTCTTGTGCAAATTTGAGTATCGGTTATGATCAATACCGATGACTTGAATGGTGCTCTCAATCGAACAAACATGAATGTGTGGCTACGATGAGGCCAAATGAAGTTACATAGATAATATGTGAACTTTTTGCATCTCGTTGTGACTAGCTGGTTATCAAATTGAGTCTCTTGTGATGAACATTACACACTAGCGAAAATGTGGAGTTTTGTTTGACATTGGTGTCAATGCCTTGTGTGATGAGCTTACTGTAAACCTTGTGTGATGACACCTAGAATTTGCCCCGTTGGTCCGGTTGACTAAGTGATGCAAGCTCTTGAAATGATCTTAGGCAACAATTTTAAAGAGTGAAACAATTTGACATTATACCTCTTTTGTGGCCTGCCTTGTGAGTGTGTGAACTTTGCTTGAACACCCTTTGAGCCTTACCTTTTTTCTTGGAAGAAACTTGATGAAATTGTGACCTTTCTTTATCCATTCACCCATAATCGTCATGATTTGTGGTTTGTTTGAATATCCAACTTAGGTCAAAAGCCTAAGTTGGGGGTGTGGTGAAAAGAGAAGGTAAATCAAGAAGTGCAAAGAAGCCCCCTTTTATCCATGATTGTGAAAAAGATGAAACCTCTCCATACAAAAAAAGGAGAAAAAGAAAAGAAGAATGAAAAATAAAAAGAATGAAAAAGTTTTGAAATAAATTTGTGAAAGTGCAAGAGAAATGGGGTGTCCGGTATTCCATGGAAAGTGAATAATGGGGTGAATTTTGAGCATGAATAAGAATGATGAAGAAAAGGAAAGAAAGTGTTGTCCATACCACATTTCATGAGGATAACATCCATTGAGCTTAAATGACCATACATTTACACTCAGCCCCGTTACAAGCCTTGAAAAGACCTTTTTGATCTTGAGTGAGCTGAAACAAGTGTTGATTGGAAAATAAGGGAAAACCTATGGGTGAAGTCATACATGTGTTCATCTTTGTGAGTGTGAGAGTTGCATGTGATTCCGAAACTATAAATTGTTGAACCATTGTGTGTGAATATGGAATCATTCTTTGTGTGAGGGCATTTGAGTACCTTCGTTGAGCTTGAACTTGTATTTGAAGCAAGTATTGTGAGCTTGAGATTCTTTGGTAATTGTGAGTCACAACTTGAGTCTTTGAGTGCACAATTGATCCTTGCATGAGTAAGTTGAGTCTTGTCGTGTGCATTCATGATTGAGTCTTGTGTAGCACTGTTTGAGACATCCTTTTTGAACTACTGAACTTGAGTTTTACTGGAGGACAAACAAAAGTTTAAGTTGGGGGTGTTGATGAGTCCAAGATTTGGAATCATTTAGGGCTTTATTTAGATAGATTTAGTGTCTTCAAATGCTTATTTTGTGCCAATAACTGATAAAAAATCCTTGATATCCAGGTATTTGGATTGAGGAACAAAGCAAGGACACTAATTTGCAAAAAGGAACGAAGTGAGCTGAAAGAAGGAAGAAAAGAGAGCCTGGCGATTGCCAAGTCCATTAGGTGAGTTTCCGAATGGCCATTTGACCGCCTAAAGTTCCAGTGTGCCAAGCCCTGAAGGAGAAAATCAAGTTGGCGAGAGAAAGGAGCAGTCGGCGGATCGCCGAGTGATTCCGCGATGCATAACTTGATCTCCCAAAGTTACAAGCCTGGAGGATGCTGAAGGCCAAGGCAAAAGGGTGATGGAGAGGACCAAATGGCAGATCGCCGAGTTGATCGGCGAGCCCGACTTACTGCGCCGAATGGCCCTTCGCAACATATTTTTTGGCGACTGTAAATACATTTTCAAACATTAAGTTTAGTATCAAAATTTTATTCTGAACAATCTTTAGAATTCATTTATTTCTCAGTTTGAACTCCGAGTATTGAGACAAGTTTTCCCTAGCTTTGAGTAATTGAAGTTTTCCATTTTTGAGAAATTGGAAGTGGGTCTTTGAGATTCTTCAATTTGGACCTTTGTAAAGACGAAATCAATCGTACCTAGTTGATGGAAACACAATTTGGTAATGATTTTATCTTTTTATGATGTCTAGCTAAAACCCACCATCCAATTCTTGGGGTGTGATTATGGGCAGATTTAGTTTATAGGTATTGCTAATTGTTAGTTTAAATGTTGTTTAAAAGTGATTTCAATCATTAATTGTGGTTTAAATTAAAGAATTGTAGTTGCAAATGCAGTTCTACCGTCGTGTTTTTGGCCTGCTAGAGAGAGGTTTTAAAACCAAGATTATTGATTGATGGTCTGTGGTTATTGGGTTATCATGGGTTCAACTCGAGAGAGTGAATGGACTAAAGCGTAGGCTATTCTTATGTTGTATACTTGTCGATGTTCGAGAGAAATTGACTTGATTCAGGGTAAATTGTTCGAAAGAAAGTTTACCTCATCTATAGTATAGCTTATTCAGTAATTTATAGCTATTTCCTAACAGTTGCAATGACACATTCGTCTACATTAGCCTATAATTGAATCACATTCCAAGAACCCGTCTCATTATTGTTATTATTGTGTTATTTGTTGTTGTTGTAGCTGATAATTTCAAACCAAAACCCCATGTTATTTGACATTCGTGTCACCCCTTAATTTGAATTATGTTTTTATTCGTAAATATCTATTCCTATGGCTGATTTGAGCATATTCACACTTGACTCTTGAATCTTAAACACGTACCACTCCCTGTGGGATTCGACCCAACTCATTTAGTTGGGTTATATACTGACTAGCGATCGTTGACACTTAACTTGAAACGCTAATCATCAGTCCCTAGAGAGAGCTACTTGGGAAGCAGAAGCAGCCATGAAGGTCAAGTATCCTCATCTTTTTCCTCCGATTCTGTTTCAGCTTCATGTAGTAGTTTCTCTCCGGTCTCTCAGTTTACTCTTGCGAAAAATTCACTATCAGTACCTTGTTCCTCTAGTTGTTCTTGCATTTCAGCATATTTGCATTTTCTTGGAACTCAGTTCATTTAGATTTCAATTCTAGTACTTAGTGGTAGGGTTTGCAGCTCTTTCCCTCCATACTCAGCTTGTTTAGACTTCATTCGAGGACGAATGTTCTCAAGGGGGAGATATTATAACACCTCGGAACCTACCTTAGACACTTCAACAGAAAAAAGGGTGAACCAGATATTTTAGTGAACCACGGAGCCCTTCACGGGACGTGGATCACCACACGAGCCGTGGGAGGGCTCGTAGAGGAAGGAAAGAACCACCCAGGCTCAGGCATCAGACCACGGAGCCCTCCACGGGCCGTGGTCTTGATGATGGGTCGTGGTGGCGTCCGTGGACCTGAGCCAGCAGACCCCCAGCCCGAGTGAAGAACCACGATGGCCATCACGGTCTGTGGTCCTTCACACGGGCCATGGTAGGGCTCGTGGATGGACCCCCAGAACTAGTATACCCTGGCCAGCAACCACGACCCACTTGACGAGTCGTGGTCCCTTTGACGGACTATCAGTGGCTCCGTAGAGGGGTTTCGTTTGCTTTTAAGTTAGGGTCATTTTGGTCTTTTCCCTTATGCATTGGACATTTAAATTACGTCATTTAATACCTAAACTACGTTGTTTTACTCAACTTAAGACTAGTAATTTAGTCAGAACTTACCCAAATTGTTTATTTGTAAAAAAATCATCAAACTTAGAGCAAAAGGAGAAGAAGGAGTCGACCAGCCCCTCAAGAACAAGCAGAAGGTTTTCTTCAAGTTCCAACCCCGAAATCAAAGGATTTCTCCGTAGATTTCGTCACTAGGTATGTGGGATTTCACTAGTGGGTTCCTTTCATCCACTAGGTCCCTATAATTCAGTCAGATTCTTGATTCTCCATATCTTGTTTAGACCTAGGGTTTCGAAAACCTTAGGAATTGTTGTGATTTAGCTGTTATAGTATTCTTAATCAAATTGTTATGTTTCGTGGAAACGCTGCTTAGTTTCTTGCATGAAATTCAGAACCCTAATTGTGTAGATTCTCTTAGTTCAAGAATTACACTTGCTAAGCCTGTTAAGCAGATAAATATGCCTCAGATTTTGAAAGTTACATTGTCAGTGCCTAAATGTTGCATTCTCAGATTTGCATGTTAGAATATTGAGCTATTCAGTATTTTAGTTATGTTGTGTCATATATATTTCCAGTTGGGAGTAGACTTAACACCGAGTTGGACGAGAGTTCAGTGTACCCTCATAGTCCCAGAACTACATGCCCCTATAGGATTATAAGTCCCCTCTGTGGGCATCAGATTTAGTGATCACGCCAGTCACGCCTTTATACCTCTGGCAAGGTCTATTTGGTCCTCTCGATGGGGCGTATACATCGGACTCCGCGTTTAGCTCACGTGGTTTTATGTTGGTTAATAGTAGCTCCCACAATCAGACTCTAGTGCATTTGACCAGGTATTCAGTTTATACTTCAGTATTCAGTCTCACTATGTTATTTTCATAATCAGTACTTGGTCATTGCATTTAGCTCAGTTGTCAGTTAAAAATTCAGTATTTACATTTTGTTCAGATTATATCATTGCTCAGTTATGCTTTGTTCAGTTTATGTATTTGTTCAGCTATTATTTATATCTTGCATGCTCAGTACATTTCAAGTATTGACACATACTCTACGCTACATCTTTTCATGATGTAGGTTCAGGTATTCAGCATCCAGATCACGCATAGATCGGTTCTCGATCCGTATTCAGCAGCTTCAATGGTGAGTCGTCATACTTCGAGGACAATAAACATGTTTTTCATATTCAGTCTTTTATTTCAGTTTTCAATTTTGCTAGAGCTAGCTGGGGGGATGTCCCAGCAACTCTAGTCAGTAGAGGCTTTTCAGACATAGTATTAGATTTAGCTTTAGCTTTTGAGTGATTGTTCAGTATCACCAAACTCTTAGAAAGTCTTTTTATACATTAAGATCATTTTTGGGTATCCCCCACTATTAATTATCTACTGTTTTAGCTTTCGCATAGTATATATTTTATTCAGTTATTCTCAGTATGCTTAATATATGCCAGACTCAGTGTTAGCTTGGGGTCATTCGTGATCTTAGGTCCCGTGTTACGTCAAAGGGGTAGCCTCGGGGCGTGAGATGTCCTTGCTTTCCAAGGCAAAAACCTCAAACTTCTAGATTAGGTGGACCCACTAGCTATGTCACTTAGGACAACCTACGGGGACACGTAGTTAGGGACCAGGAGATTACTACTAGAGACCCAACCTCTACTAACGGAAGAGCCTTCATCTCAATATTATCTCGGTGCTAAGTAAAATCCTAACGAAATTAGTCATCGGCATAAACATATCTTCATGCATGAAAAAGCACAATTAAGTTACAAATCCAAGCTAAAAACATCATGAAATAGTACATCAAAAATGATCTTTAGCGGCAATTAATTAACAACAATAGCTTAATTGCCGCTAAAGATGTATTTTTAGCGACAATTAGCACTCATTGTATATGTCCCTAAAGCCTTTAACGACATTGGATGTAACGACACTTAACTAATACCGATAAAAACTTTAGCACTCTTTATAGTTTATGCATCTGCTAGGCTCTCTTAGCAGCAAACTAGCCCATGTATTCCAAGTTTCATGTTTGCTAAGTAGTGCCGATGTTATAATTGGCACTGGTTTGCATAATTCTTATAGCACATGAAAATTTTCAAACTGTGAATACTTCGAAAATATGATTCACACAATAATACATGCCAAAAGAGTGAAAGTGGATGAACTTAAAAAATGTCATATTTGTTCTTGTACTCTCCGAAAAAGGTTATATTTGCGCTCACTATATTAATTTGATATATTTGCTATTACCTTCCAACTTTTGGGTACATATTTTCCCTTAAACTATTAACTCCCCACCTTTATTATCTTACGTGACACCTACATAGATATATTTTTATTCCAATTAAAGTTTTCTTAAAGTTCTATGATATTTGAGTTTTTCCGCTTATTTTAATTTATAACATGGATATAAATTTGTTGGCAGACTCTATAAATTTGTGACTTGAAGTATACCATATCTTGCTTTCCTCTCAGGCACAATCAAAGCGAATAACTTTGAGTTTCTTCAGAGAAAACCTCTCTACCTTACACTAGCATTCTCGGAATCAAGATTTTTATTTAAAAAGTGTTAAATGAGCATGCTGGTGTTTTTACTGACAAGGTTTTATTCTCTTGAGAATTTGATGAGCTGATAAATATTAGTTAGGATTAATTTTGAAGTGGTAATTATTATGTAGACGTTGTTAAATTCAATATTTAGTCTAGCAGGGTTTTAAAGGATCCTTATTATTGTAGTCATTTACAGTTTCTTCAATATTTTTGTTTCCTATATGGTCTTGTTTTTCTACTACCCATAAATTAATTGGCATGCAGATTACAAGTATGAAATCGTGGAATGTTTGAAGATAGAAATGACTGGTTATAAAATGAATAATGCACCTATTTTACAGAAAACTGAAATTGTCGCAAATGCAAGATGTCGCCTGTAATACTTCTAATATAGTCTTTTATCTGACCCGAGTATCATAGAATTCAATGCATGGATTAGCGATGTGTAGGATCTGAGGATTAGCTGAACAATTTTATTAATCATTTATGGTGTTTTACATATATATGGCATCTGATAGCCTCAATAATTTTAGCTTATGCATGTTTTGTATTTTTAAAGGTTACTCTCTCCAAACTTAACTGCTTTGTAAATTAAAATGTTGGGCCTGAGCTGAGCATGAGTCATGTGCATCTAGTATACATATATATGTGTGCTCAATTACACAAACTTGACAATTTAAATTTTTATGGGTACAAACAAAATCATTGGAAAGTGAAGTAAAATTTATGAAAAAAATGATTCAGAACATGTGAAGTATTTGGATATGCATAAGTAGATAAAAACTTCCTTTATATTTCTTTTCACATTGAAATTAAGTATCATGATGGTAATTACTTACAAGATCTGCACTTGTGCTTTCTCACCAGGTCCTCCATAGAGTACAAAATGCTGATACTTTCCAGGCCTGAGATGCGGTACGTCCATAATTTGGTATAAATTAGGATTGTCGACATGTGTGATTACTCTATCTATGTCTATGGTCTCACCTTTATCATTTATAATGGTAAGTCCCCTACAATAAGCATCATAACCAGTTTTTCCAATGGGAAGATAGCTAGACCCCATCGGAGGTTCAGGTACACCTGGTGGACTGTATACCACTCCTCCCCATTCAACATTCGACGCAAAACTAGCTAAGTTGGTGAAGATTTCTTGAGGCCAAAAACCAATCTGTATATGATTTTTTTCAAGATATAGCCACCAGTTTCCGTTGGCTGGATCCTTTTGTTTTTGTGAAAAAAAATATGTAAGTATTTTGGTGATTTCCAAAACTAATTCTTGAGTACTAATAAAATAAATTGAAAGAAGTTCTAGAAAAGAAACATAGAATTTACCTTGGTGATAGCCATTGTCTCTTCCCATGAAGCTTCATCTCCACGGTGAGACATACCACTAAATGTCGTATCAACAAGTACTCGGTATTCACTACAACAAAGCCAGGACATAATGTATTGAAACATTGTTGATTACCAGCCTACAAAGCATACAAAAATATCTCATATCAGCTATAGATGCAAATTTGAAGTACATAGCTAAACAAAAAGATTACTAGTTTCACAAAATTGAGATATAAAGCATTGAAGTAAATTATAAAAATAATAAAAAAACTTACTTGAAAATGTATATATAGCCTAGTTTGCGTATCCCCGTAGAGTGTTGGGTCCACCTAGAGTTTGAAATAGAGATATCATGATGATTGGGCTGATAGTAATTGTAGTACTTGATGCTTTCACAGCTAAAAGAAATAATTGTTTAAATTGTCAATGAATTTAGACTTACTCTCCAACCAACTTGTATCATATCCTTTTTGAATTTTTAATCGACATGCACTATGTTGCTTATCGCTAACTAAAGGATTCCATAGGCTAGTTGTCATTTCAGCTCCTGCAAACTTGCTTTTTGGATTATTTCCAACCCGAGCTATTGCAACCTGTATGTAGTAAATAATATTTTGTCAAGTCTAGGTATATATTTTCCTTTAGACCTTGAAGTTTATTTATTAGTCTATGAGTAAACAAGGACCTGATAAAAATTGCAAAAATAAGAGAAAATGTGAGAATCTATTTGTTGCCAACCACTTTCTTAGACAAGTGAATCTAATAAGTATAGAAATTGAATGTCATGTAAATCTAACTCAAAGCAAAGACAAAGATCTACGATGCACAATTTAATATTTAAACAAGTAAATATGTCAAATCCAGTTAAATGACTATTGACTAACATTGTAACAATAAAGTAGAACATGAGAAGGTGAAATTTATATATTCATGTACCTTGTATCCTTGTGAAGATTTGTATATTCCTTCAAGCTCACTAGTGTTGTTAGTCTGTGTAGAGGCAATAAAATATATATTAGATTTTTTAAATTATGAAAAACTAAACATGTTTAGTCTTTAACACACGAATTCTTCAAACTTATTTGGAAAAAAAGGAAAAATATCACCGAACTATCATAAATGCTATGTTAATACCCTCCGTTATACTTTAAGATTGTATATACCCTTATCATTACTCTTTTGGGTTGTGTATATCCTTAAAATTGATGAGAGGACAAGTAGCTTCATCTCAATGATTTAACCAATATGGGTTGTTTATATCCTTAAAATTCATTTACCTAAAATTACAACAAATAAACTTAAATTCAAAACTTTTTATTCGATAGTTGAGCCTTTTTTAAAATTGAAGTTTTGTCTATCAATGGTGGTAGTAGTTGCTACCCCTTTTAACAACAACAAATCGATTAGAACAAAAGATTGAAATGGGGTCTCTAGCTTTAAATGGAAGTACATGATACTGTGTTTTTGTTTTAATGAGATTTGAAAAATAACTTGCAAATGAAGATGTATTGAAGAGCAATTTTTTCTTTTGTTTGATTGAATAGGTTTTGGTTTATGTTTTAATGGAGAAGGGGTCCGCTATTTTTTTTATTTTATTTAAATGCTATGGTATTTTAATTTGGGTTGTGGGTAGCTACGTAAATTATGAAAGATGGGTAGGTTGTTTTAATTTTAAGTAAAAATAAATAAAATTGGGTAAATTATTGAGATGAAGCCACGTGTCTGTCAGTTTTAAGGGTATACACAATCCAAAATATTGACGGTAAGGATTTATATTTGAGCTAAAGCAGTAAATTGGTGTAACATTATCTTACCGCAATTAATTGGGCATGAAATGTGGCATCTTCTGGTGAAGGCATATTTCTATGTCTGATAAGATCTTCTTTGGTAATTCTTCTAATTGGAACTGTTCCAGGAGGACAACCTTTACCTTTTAACCATATCCTTGATGATAGACTAGTTGATGAGTTTTCTGAATTTTGCTTTGTTCTCACTAAAGTAGGTTTCATCTGTACATTTGAAATAAAAATTATGTATCTCACAGAATTGTATATGCATTTTTAGAAAGCTCAACATAAAATGACCAATTAAAAGATATACCTAGGGATAAAAATTATGATTCTTAAGTAACGGATGATCAAATGCATGTTGTTTATAGAAATCCACGCAATCATATATATCTCCATGTATAGTCTATGAATTAAAAACACATTAATTTATTAATCAATCACCCAAAAGAATAACAAACACAAATATTTTAAAGATATACCTTAATTATTTTCACTGCTGATTTTTTCAAAAGTTTAAATTGTTTCTCCATCTCTAAGACTTCCAGTTTGGATAACTTTATTTCTCCTTGAACTCCATTGTAGCTCAGAAGAAAATATAGTATCCATAAAAACCGTCCAATAAAACTGTGATGCATCAACATTGACCTAAATTCATGAAATTATCTTATAAGGATGAATGTATTGATAAATGATTTATACCAGTCTAATGTTTAAACAATCAAATTCATTCAAAATAAAATGAAAGTACTATTAAGAGGACTAACCTGATTTATTAGATGTAGGAAAGATGGAATTGTGTGAGCACATATCACCTTTGGAATATGATGAAGATATTTTATTACAGAGAGAGGTGACAAATTTAATTTATTTTTAACCAAATCCACAAAACAATTTTCTCCCTATAATAAATATGAATTGCCTACTTATGACTTTAGATTAAATTAGCATTAGAATTACATACTAAATATATCCTGATTTTGATGTTGACTATCATTAGAGTCTATTTGACCATCATTAGAATCCGTTTTGACCATGAAATTTTATTTTTTTGGAATAATTTTTATTTATTTCAAAATTAATGTTTGGTTATAAAATTTTAAAATCCATCTTGGAAGATTCCAAATTTGAAAAAGTGCTCCAATTGTTGATAACGTGTTATTTTCTTTTCTTTGTAAATTATAGGTGGAATGACCAAGGAGAACCCTTATACTTGACTCGAATTGTAAATTGGACTCTTCTACTCATGACTTTGCCAACTAACCACTTAAATTAGATAAAACTCAACATTTTGAACCCTTCCAACTCATCGTGACTCTCAATCGCTTTGATATCACACTCCATGTCAGATGCTGGAGTAAAAGGTGGAGAATTTTTTGTAGGTTTAGAAAAGTGATGTGGAATAAAATAAAGTCTAGTGTTAATGGCATGTTTCTTCCTCTTTAAGTTTTCCGATGGCAGTGTGTTTGTGTATGCCCTTTTGCTTTGGAAAAGGGTGAATAAGAGGAAATTTAAGGAGAACCTAAATAACGATTCCTTCAGATGATAATTGACAGTGATAATTTCAGAAGAAAAGATGGTGGTAACGACGAAGAAGAGGAGTTGCAGCAGCCATGGCCGGGAGATGGTGCGCTTGGAGAAGAAAGGAGTTTTTTCTTTTCCTTTTTTATTTTTTAATCTTTTTCCTTTTATTTATTTTTATTTTTTCTGATTTTAGTCCTTATAAATCATAATTCATCCATTCACTCTCCTTATATGTGTGAAACTCACGCACTTTGTCCAACTCAGTCGTCAAGTTGCCACACAAGCGAGGGATTTAAAATATTGAGTTTCATAAAGTTTAAGTGTTCAATTGACAAAGTCATGAATAGAAGAGTCTAGTTTACAATTCGAATCAAGTATAAGGGTCTCCCAGGTCATTCCGCCTAAAATATATAACCAAATACAAGTTCATCATCAACTCTAACTTCATAAATTTAAGTGAAAAGTATTTCAATATATGGTGAAACACCTACTTCATAGGTATTTGGATATGTGATATGAAATCATGTGATAGTTACTACTATTCTTAACCAGTGGATATTTATAAAATTATATGTATTTGAAATTTTATAATCACAAATATTTATTCATCAAAAGAACATGGAGATATGTAATTTATCAACATGTTGCCATAGGATATTTATGAACTATAGTTTGCTCCTGTAAGTTTTGGGTCGTGGACCGACCCGACCCGATCCGACCCAATCTGTTTCATGCCTTATCCAAATTAATTAATTAATAATTAATTGGATAAATTTAAAGGATAAGGCAGAACAGTTACTTTGTAACTTTTTAACCTCTCCTTAAAAGACTCCTAGTGGGAGTGTTTTACTAAGGGATCTAAAAACTGGAAAAAGGTGTAAGTAAAGAGAGGAAAATGTGTGAAACAGAAAATCGAAAATAAGCGATCAGTAAAAAAAAAAGAATTGAGTTTCTGAGACGAATCAATCAGTACACAGAAGAAGACTTCTAGTTTGTGAATAGATCTTTGTTTCCCAGTGATTCAAAGACGGACTTGAGTGCAATCCTGTCAAAGAAGCAGATCAACAACTTCCGCTGTGAATTACAAGGTACATAACTCGTTGTTAAATACCTTAATATTCTTATAATGGTATCAGAGCCATTTTTTATGATCCCATCATGTGCTGCGTACTTGAGAATTCACTATCTATGTTTATAAGAAATAAAATAAATTCTATGTCTTTTAAAATCAGTGAATAGAAAAAATTGAATGATGTTAATTTTCATGACGCTTAGATGTGGATTAATTTTATGTGAAATAGGATTCAGAATTCTATTTGATTTTCAATCATAAAATAGATAGGGTTTCTTGTCCTACTAAGAAAGAAATTCTATTTTTAATACTGCTTCTATTTAATAGCGATATGAAAATAGAATATACGATGTTTGGGTCAAAATTATTTTTTCCATAATCTGCTCGTGTTTAGCTTTCCAAAAACATATTATAATGGAAAAAAGGAATTATAACGAGTGAGATACGAATTATTTTAAAAAATTGGATTTGTTTTCAGTTTTTTGAAAAACTGCATCTATCTAGAGCAATCTGGAAATTCGCTGTGCAGGTTTTGGATGGAAAATTATTTCTTTTTATTTGCTCATTTTAAGCTTTTTGAAAACATATTATAATAAGGAAACCGACTTAAAACGAGCAAGATATGAATTTTTTCAATAAATGGCTGGAAAAAAACATTTTTTTTTTTGAAATATTTTATTATTTTTATATGTCCTCTTTTAGGATCTTATTGTTCTTGAGTATTCAAATAGTCCTTATGTTTCTTAAACAGTTACTTGACATTATGAGAAATTTGTGACATATGTTGTCACATTAAATGGTATTAACCATATTTTATTTTGTTCCCATTTCAGATATGACTGAACGGGAACATACTCAAATTACTCCAAGTGGGAGTTCTCAAAGTATGTTAAGAAAAGGAAGGATCATTCGGAGACAAATAGAAAAAGATCTAAGAGAGTTTAATTCTTTGAAGATGGATCCCCATGGATATTTAATAGAATTTCTCCAGAACTTTGTCGTGAAATTTGAGAAGCTTTATGAAAGTCACCCTCAAATTACAGATAGTGAAGGATATGCTATTTTGTATGACTCCTTGCCAGAATTCTGGAAGAATGAACTTAATCAAGTTAGAATCGAAATTGGGGATGACGAAGAATTATGAAAGTACTATGTAAAAATAGGAGTTAAGTGGGTAAAACTACACCCAAAGTGTATCCACATACTCCATTTTTTTATCAGATTAGTTTTATTTATTATTTTAATTTTTATTAAAGTATGAAATGAACATCTTTTATTGTGCTTTGATATGAATATTTAAGTTTTATTTTATTGAATAAGTGAATGATTATTCTATTGCGCAATATAATATGGTGTTTAATTATTAGACATACAAATATGTGTGGTTATAGTCTAAAATAAATAAGGGTACACATTAAGAAGTTAATTTCAAATTTTGGTTAAATATTTAGTTTGTAGATGATGATTGGATGCATACGTGTCTTTTCGATTTCACATTCAAATATGACATCATTATGAGAATTGATTTGCTTGAATGTGAATGTCACATGCATAATTGTTAAAATTCTTGCCTAAAGATATGTCAATAACAGACATGGTATCAAAAGTATCATTACTGACTTAAACAAAGGTGAAAAACTTAATGGTAATAATTACGACATCTGGAATCGTAATATACGGTATATGCTGGAAGAGCAAAAATGCTCTGGGAGGTATAAACCATGTATTGAATCAACCAAAAGAAGGTAATACTGCACAACACCTTAGGGTGATGTCAAACATGGTAACTCAACTCAAGAGTGTTGGTCTTTTTTTTTAAGATGAGCAACAAGTTCATGCAGTAATTCGATCTCTTCCCAATAATGGGAAAAACTTGAAGGTTAAATTGACCCATAATCATGACATCAAAACTTTTGTGATGATTGCAAACCATATTGAATTTGAAGATAAGCACATTGGTGCTGCTAAAAGCTGCTTCTAAATGCCTTTGTGGCATAAACAAGTGGTACAAAATCTTCAGGCTTCAAGCGTAAGAAAAAATGGGAAAAATAAAGAGGCTGAAGAAAGACCTTCTAAGAAAAAGAAAAATCCAAATTTCAAGAAAGGAAAATGATTTTTCAAGAAGAGAGACAAGAGCAAAATGAAGTGCTACAATTGTCGAATGTTGGGGCATTTCACTCATGAATGCAATGAGCCGAAAATGTAGCATTTCAAAATGCATCTCAAAGTGCAACATATGGTTTCGAGTACTTCTTTATAAGCTGAATCTTATCTTATATGGATTGTAGACTCAGGATACACCGACCACGTGAGTCGAGATAGAGAGGCGTTTGTGGAGTTTCGTCGAGTTTTATCTAAATCAAGGTGGATCTACGTAGGAAATAATGCTAGGCTTGAAGTCAAAGGTATAGGCACTTGCAAAGTGGACTTGCATGGTGGTCGTTCCTTGATGTTGCATAACGTCCTATATACTCCAGATATTCGACGAAACTTAGTATCTGTGTCCGTTCTTTTAGACGTTGGTTTTGATTTTATTTTTTAGTCGTAATGGTGTTAGAATAACTCTAGATAATGTTTTATATGGTTTTGGACTTCGTTATGACCGTTTTATCGTATTAGATTGTAATCCTTCAACTTATGACTATTATGTTGACTGTTGTGTAATGACATGTTATTCAAGTAACAATGATGTTGATGTTATTACATGGCATGCTAGATTAGGTTACATAAGGCAAGATCGAATGAATAGGTTGGCAAAAGAAAGACATTTATGATCTTTCACCAAAGTTGAAATGTCAACTTGTAAAAATTGTCTTGCTGGAAAGATTACACGTAAACCATTTGGGAAGGCTAAGAGAGCTGAATTCCCACTTCAATTAATTCATTCTGAAATTTGTGGTCCAATGAAAGTAAAGGCAAGGTCTGGTGCTACATACTTCATTACATTTATTGATGTTTTCATGTGCTTTGATTATGTCTATTTGATTTCTCATAAATCTGAAGCACTTGAGTGCTTTAAAATATATATGAATGAAGTTGAAATCAATTAGATAAAAAGCATAAAAGCTTTAAGAACCGATCGAGGACGTGATGATTTGTCAAAACAATTTGAAGGATTAAGTATTAAAAAGGGTATTATTTGATAGTTAACTACTCCTTATACACCTCAACAAAATGGTGTAGCTGAAAGAAGGAATAGGACATTGTTAGACATGACAAGATTAATGATGACGCAAACAAATTTGTCTATCTCTTTCTGGAGAGATGCACTATTGACTGCGGCTTATATATTGAACAAAATGCCTTCTAAATCAGTGTCCTCCACTCCTTATGAACTTTGGACTGGTCATAAAACAAACCTGAATGATCTACGACTGTGGGGTTGTGCAACATACCTTAAAGATCGTTTTTGGTGAGTTTGGTAAACTAAGTCCTAAAGGAAAGAAATGTATCTTTAAAAGATACTTTGAATGCTCCAAAGGGTATGTGTTCATCGATGAACTGGAGGATGGAAGTAAAACTGAAATTGTTTCACAAGAGTTAGATTGTTGGAAAATGATTTTCCCAAGGGTGAAATAGATGAAGCCGAACCTCTGTACGAAATATTTAATTTAGAAGATCGAATGATGTTGTTAAACATACTTGATAATTCAATGGATAAAGAAATGATTCCTGGTCCATGTGGGAGTTATGAATCCCAAAATCCTATAGAGGAAACTGAACTTCAAATTCGTAAGAGTACAAGAAAAGGTGTACCTAAATGATCTTATGAGATTGAGGATTATGTATGGATCAAGAAATGATTCCTGATCCAAATGGGAGTTATGAATCAAAATCCTATAGAGGAAACTGAACTTCAAATTCGTAAGAGTACAAGAAAAGGTGTACCTAAACGATCTTATGAGATTGAGAATTATGATTTCTTGGTATCTCCTACAGAATTGAATGTACCAAATTCTGTAACAGAGGCCTTATTGAGCCCTGAAAGGTATGAATGGTCAAAAACAATGAAAGAAGAATTAGAGTCCATGAAAACCAACAAAAGTCTGGGATCTAGTTAACCTTCCTAAGGAACGTAAAACTATTGGGAATAAATGGATTCTTAAAGTTAAACGTAAATCGGATGGGTCAATAGAAAGACATAAAGCACGATTGGTGGCAAAAGGTTTTACTCAAGAAGTTGGAATAGACTATGAGGAATTTTTTTCACCAGTTGTGAAGTTTACTCCATACGATTACTTTTAGCTATTGTTGCACGTTTAGATCTAGAATTACACCAAATAGATGTGAAGATCGCTTTTCTCAATGGAGAATTAAACCAGGAAATCTACATGGAACAACCAGTAGGTTTCATTGTTAAAGGTCAAGAAAAGAAAGTATGTAAATTGAGAAGATCAATTTATGGCCTAAAGCAATCTTCAAGACAGTGGTATCTAAGATTTCATAAGGAGGTGATGTCATTTGATTTCACCATGATCGATGAAGACCATTGCATCTATGTGAAAAAGTCCAATGGAAATTTTGTAATTCTTTCTCTTTACGTAGATGATATTTTATTAGCTGAAAATAATTTGGAGTATGTGAAAACTATCAAGTCATGGCTTTCAAAATCGTTTGATATGAAAGATATGGGTGAAGCAGACTATATATTGGATGTTAAGATCTAAAGAGATCGTTCCAAGAAATTTTTGAGTTTATCTCAAGAAACTTATATAAAGAAAATATTGGAACGTTTTCGAATAAATAGTTGCAAATCCATGGATACTCCTGTAGCAAGGGGTGAAACTTTAAGCCTTGAAATGTGTCCAAAGACTGAAAAAGAAAAGGAAGACATGTCTCGAGTTCCTTATTCTAGTGCTGTCAGGAGTTTGATGTGTACTCGCCCAGACATATGTTATGCCGTAAGTCTAGTTAGCAGGTATCAATCCAATCCTGGAAGAGATCATTGGAAAGCAGTAAAGAGAATATTCTGATACCTGAAGGGAACTACAGATCATACACTGTCTTATAGTGGATCTGATTTATTCATAAGAGGTTATACAAATGCAGATTGGCCTGGTGACCGGGATGATAGAAAATCAACATCCGATTATGCTTTCTTACTAAATGGTGGTGCTATTTCATGGAAAAGTAAGAAGCAAACTTGCACAACTCTTTCAACTATGGAATCTGAATTTGTGTCTTGTGCCTCTACAGTACAAGAAGCTATTTGGTTAAAGAGATTCTTTGAGCATTTGAGTATTGCAAAGAATTCTAAGGGTCCCATGATTTTATATTGTGATAGTCAAGCGGCTATCGCATACACAAAGGATCCTAAGTATCAAACCAAGACCAAACACATCGACATCAAGTATAACTTTGTGAGAGACGTAGTGGCAAGTGGAGAAATAACTTTGCAATACATTCCTACACGTGAAATGATAGCTGATCCTTTTAAGAGGGCTATCTCTAGAGAATTGTTTGAAAAAACATGTTAAGGTTCTAGGTATGCGTAGAATATAATGATATTTCAGTATTGTAAAATAACTTGATTGTTATAATATCCTCTTCTATATAAAACTATTGAATTTATGTTCAAATGTAGTATGCATGTGATATTTTATAAAGAAATAAAGAGTGTCGAACAAAACGCGATATTGGCTCTCTCACACGAGCAATCGCCTCTTACGTCGGGAAACGTGAAGAGATGAGTTTCACCACAATTTTATGATTAGTTTTGTGATCCAGACAAAAGTTTCTCCATGAAAATGAGTTTAAGGATCACTGAAGAGAGAAACTAGGGTTAAACATCTAAAGATGTTTAGACCAAGGTCTGTACGATGTTGAATAATCGAAAGAATGAGACACATACACCAATCTAAGGTGTAAACATCATAGCACGTGTTTCATACCACGTGTGTCAACCGATCAATGGGTCAATGAAAGAATATTCCCTGCTTCTTCATTGTGTGAGACCCAGAAAAGTTAAAATGACTTTTTCAATGAAATACCCTTTGACCTTTTGCTGTTTCTTGAAGTTTCAAATCGGTGTTGCTACTTTAGCATGTTCCTAATAGCCATGAGCGATTCGGCAATGCAGTACATGTCTAGGAAAGCAGTTGATATGGAACAGATAGATTCGAGTAGAAAGGGAAGATGAATAAATGAACAATTCAACTTGTATACATAAGCCGGCTATTACACTCGAGTGTAATTATGTATATAAAGTTAAATATGAACTCGAGTTAATATCCTTGAGAGGATGAGGGATCAAATAAGTAACTACTGAAGTAGTGAATGAAGTCTAGGGTATTGTGAGTAATAGTGTCCTTAAAATAATAGTAAATTCTTTCCGCATGTGATTGAATTCTTATGTAGGGCTTGTAAAACCTTAAAGGTAAGCACTTAATGCTCACAGGTCGCACGAACTATTTGTCGTATGAATTGCGTGTCTAATTGATGTAATGTTGACTTGGGTCTTGTCCACCATGTGCAAAGTGGAAGATGTAAGTTTTGGGTCGTGGATTGCCCATGTGGTCTGACCCGACCCGACCCAATATGTTTCATGCCTTATCCAAATTAATTAATTAATAATTAATTGGATAAATCCTTTTAAAGGATAAGGCAGACCAGTTACAAAGTAACTGTTCAACCTCTCCTTAAAAGACTCCTAGTGGGAGTGTTTTCCTAAGGGATGTAAAAACTGGAAAAAGGTGTAAGTAAAGAGAGGAAAATGTGTGAAACAGAAAACCAAAAATAAGCGACCAGTATGAAAAAAATCAGTTGAATCATCAGGTGGGATAAAAGGAAAGAGTGTACCTGCGCCGCTCGATGATCGGATGCGCAATCTTCCAGCTT